>JBAMBR010002968.1:0-36423 GCA_037044475.1 Zaprionus obscuricornis | reverse complement strand
TAACTACCAAGAGCAGGAAGTACGGGGGAGTGCAAAAAAAAGATTGGAGAATGAATATATGGGACGATTCATGCGTGCTCCAGTCTCGCACGCACATGAGGGCGTCTGATTCCATTGCGATGCCATGCGCTTCTATTTGGTGCAGTTCAATAGCTTATGGCGGGACAACATAATGAACGAATTGGACGAGAAGGAGAACTTGTTCCGGAACTGTGCGTTTGGGGCCGCTTATGTAAATGAAAACACACACACACACAAACACACTCACAGCCACAGCCTCAATGCGTGTGAACAAAAGTAAACCAATGCACATGCAAAGCTTATTCCTAGAACAACGATTACATCCAATATAAAAGATTGTATTAGCTCACTGCATAATTTTACTATACATAGTACCAGTATAGCCCATTGAATCAATCTAAGCTTCACTTATAGTTTGTTCCTGTATGGAAACCCTAAACTCCAATGAACTCTAATTGTTAAAAATATTATAAATTTTGATATTTCATATAGTTACATATGTAAGGCTTAAGGGTATAAGAAGTGGAAGTGGAACCTTTCGTTTCTTTAACTCTTTTTTGATTCAACCACAATTCGCTTGCATCCAAGTCTCTTGCCCATCAGCTTCTTTTGTTGGCCTTTTACTCGCTAACAGTACTGTGGCTTGTTTACATTTTGTGCCACGTGCCTTAAAAATGCAACAACAGCAACAATAACAAGAACATCATAAACATTTTTTGCAATGTTCGACTCAGTAATACCCTGTAAGGAGTATTGTTTATATTATAATAAGAAACTGTTTCTCTGTCTTCCAAAAATTCACATCACACAATTTTCAGTTATATTCAACAATTGAATTTGTACCAGGTGCTATTAATGCTAACTATACTTTTTCCATGCTTATTTCTTGTATGCTAAGCCGTTGAGACCCTATTTTTATTGTATATAGTATCAGAAATCAAAGTATTCGCCCACCAAAACAACAGTTGAGTAAGTAAAAGCGAAGCAGCTAAAGCATTTTGCACTCAATTTGTAGTCGAACAGGGTTGCCATCGGTTTCTATTTTACTTTACACTAAGTACCGCCCACTTTATGTATGTAAACAATGTAGAAAAAGTAAGAATGCAATAGTTCAGTTCACTCGCATGTAGGATACCCAGCACTCATGTACCAAAAAACTGTAGAGAACGTCAAAAGGAATATTTTATATTGTGTAATTTTCAAGTTTTTCATCCGATCAGTAACAAATTTTCACAGATCGTTCATAATATTAGTGTGCTAATAGGAAGATATCTAGTTTTAAATTATTTTTACATTGCTCTATATTACAGGATCAAGTTCGATTTTTGGAGGCATCTGGATTTTGTGACAGTTAACAGTTGATCCTGCTTTGTAGACTTTATGGGATCGCCTACGCCTTTTTATGGGCATTACATAAATTTCTTGGTATTCAATACCCTCTATACTCTATAGCTGCTGGGTATAATGAATTATCAACATAAATAAATATAATAACATAATAAAATATATAAATATAAATATGAATATAACATAAATATGCTAGAGAGTTACGGAAATCAATGTGCAAATTAACTTTTATTTGTTTATAAATTGTATTATTTATTTTATTTATTAATTTATATTATAACATTATTTTTTAGTTTTGCTAAATTTCTAGTTAAAACAATATTTTCGAGAGCTGGCAACCCTAGAGCTACTGAGTAGCTGACGTTTCATAGCTCTGCAACTCGACAATACACTCAACGTTTTTGCCTGCTTAGAGTCCCATACTCAACTCGTCTCGTCTCGTCTCGTCAGTGGCAGTGGAAGTCCCAGTCCCAGTCCCAGTGGTAGTCCCAGTCTCAGACCCAATCCAAGTTGACTCTATTTATACTCACTCGAATCGAGTGCTTCATACAGTTGCAAGTGCAACAACATGAGGGGCAGCAACAACAACGTTGTTACGCTGTGCAGCAGGCGGAGCAGTCGTTTTTCTACTTTTATTTCTGCGCCTTTTTTTACACTCTTTTACACCCCACGTCGCACCTCGCACTCCGCACTCCACACCCCGCACGTCCGTATGACGGCAAAAACGTAATCCACTGATTGGAAGAGGGCCGTACGGCAGCTGTACGGCAAATGCTTTTATAGTTTTTCAGGGTGACATGTCTCTTGGTTGTGCGCTGTGTGTAGCTGTTGTAGGTGGCAGTAGGGCACTGCACTGCATTCTTCACACCACCCGCTCCCTCCTTCTGCATTCACTACTTGGCAACCCATACTCCGTACACTTGCGGCCGTGTGCCACTGGCTGACTGACGGCCTCAGTGGCGCCTTAGCGTGGTGTGTGGCATGTGGCATGTGGCATGTGGCATGCAGCGTGTAGAGTTCTGCATGTAGCGTGCAGCGTGTGCAGCCAGCCTGTGTGCATCCACTGCGCATACTTATGGGTGACAATCTTTTTGCCTTATTTTATGCATCATCGCAGATACTGTCCACAGTCTAAGCCTATTCAGTTATGTGAGGCACTTTACAGTATGCGAAATGAAAACAAACCGTAAACAATGCATAAACATTTGTCCGTCTCATAATACACAGTGAGAAAACATTGTGTGCTAAAATTGATATTTTATTTTTGACTGCAATGCGATTATTTATGAAAAATAAAAATATAAATAAAATCAAATTACAAAATAATAATACATTTTTAATTTTTTGATTAATTAATACATTAAGTTTTTAGTTTTATATGTAAATTCAGATAATAAAAATACAATTTAAAAAATTTAAGAAAATTAATAAATATCAGAAATTAAGTTTAGCTAAATTAATAATTTATTCCATATTTTTTTTATTTTATTTTTTACAGTATATTTAGGTTCTTTATTAAAGTTAATTTATTTCATATTTTAATTTTAATAAATATATAAAAATCATATTATTTTATAATTATATATATGCAATTAATTAGTAATTAAAATAATTATAGTTATGTTAATTACATTAATTTCTGTTTCATTATCTGTTTCACTATAAACATTTTTTTTAATTACATCTTGAATTTTATATTCTTTATTAAAGTAAATTAAATGATATTTAATTTTCATTTTTAATTTTATTTTCTTAATTAATTAATAATAAATTAATTAATTAATTTATTAATTTAATTTTCTTAATTGTTAATTTATTTTACTTTTGTTTGAAGATATTTAGTAATATAATATTTAAATTAGTTGTTAACTTTAAAATAACTTTTAATTCTTTAACTTAATTAACTATTTAAATAATACTAATTACCAGTTACGTTAATTATATTTATTTTAAATATTTAAATATTATATTTAAATATTTTAATTTTGTTTTTTTTTTAATTTTTTATTAATTATTATTTTGCATTTTTTTTTAATAAATTAATCAATTTAATCAATTATAAGCTTCATACAAAAACTCAAATAAATCTTAAAAAATTTTAATTTTGATTATTTTTACAATATATCAATTTTAATTTATTTTAATATTACATTTTTAATTAACTTAAAATTTAAATTTCAAAATATTTTTTATATATTTTAATATTAGTTAAACATTTTTAATACTTTAATTAAAATTGATGAAAATGATTTAGTATCATTTTAAAATGTAAATCAAATATATTACAAAAATTATTTAATTAAAAAACAAATTTAATTTAATTTTCAATTAAAAGCTTATATAATTTTCTATTTTATTTATTTTGCTTTTCTCATATTAATATTATTATTAATAAATATTAAAATCTGTTATTAACTGTAATAAATTGTTAATATATTAAAATAAATTATTGTCAATTTCAAAGTATTAAGTAAAATGTTTTACTCGATTCTCTCATTGGATTAAGAGTCTTTGCCAGTCGATGCAATCGATTCATTTTTTCGCTATCTGCCGCCATTTTTGTGCTCTAGTCTAGAATATGCAGTCCCCCATGCTGACACGTTTCTCTAGCAGCCCTCATTCCCCACAATCACCGATCCTCCATCTTCCATCCTCTGTCCTCTATACTCTGTTTACTCTGTGCTCTGTTCACACTGCATTCCCATTCTCTGTCCCGTACGCTGTCGCCTCATTCGCTCTATCGTTCTTCTAGTTTTTGTTTCATTTTTATTTTTACGTATTCAATTGGTAGGGAACATGCGCAGACTTTTTTGCCCCAACAAAATTGCAAGTGCAAAGCGACAACTTCCGCCTCCTCATCAGTCCCACAATGCGACCCTCAGCAGCAATGTTCGTCATCGTTCTAGTGCTTATCCTCGTCCTGGTCTGTCGCCTTTCTTCACAGAAAAGACTCGTTTTGTGGCATAGGTCGGGCAACGGGTAACGGGTAACGGGTAACGGGCAACAAAAGGTGAAGAGTGTGAGTGGACGGAGTGAGTGGAAGATGGAAGGTGAAAGATGGAAAGGGTGGTAAAAAAATAAGTGCAATGCAATGTGAAAATTGTGAAAAATAGAAAAACGAAAGTTTTCGTGCTTTTCATTTGCTGTTGCCATTTTGGCAGCTATGTCGGGCGCATCTCTAAGTGGCGCCCCTAGTGGTGGCTTGGGTTGCCAACGTTGATGGTGCTGCCTCCATCGTGGCTGTGGTTGGCTGCCTCAGCTACTGGGGGCGTCTAACGTTTGGCAAAAAAAAAAAAAAAACATAAAAACAAAAAAAAGCAAAAGCAAAAGCAAGAACAACAATTTTCCGAATATGTAAAAGAAAAGGAAAATGGCAAATGCAAAAAAAAAAAAGCAAAAGTAATAGCAGGAGACGCACAACATCAGCATATGGCAAATATAGCAAGGGGCGAGTTGAAGCGAGGGGAAATTTTGGCGCTGGGAGGGGCATCACTATTAGTGTAGCATTAATTAGTTATGGCAGACGATTTTGAGGTTGACCTGCTGCTGAAAGCTTTTTACTGTAGGCAAAGGCGGCGTATGTGTTGCTAGTCTTATGAATGTGTGTGTGTCAGTGTGTGTGTGTATGTGTGTGCAAGTAATGTGCCAAAAATTAAAAAGAAAATAAAAAAAAAGAGTGGAAAAAAAACATGATATGAGAAAATGCCAAGAAAATGATGTTGAATTTATTTACTCGTTCGTTCTCGTTCGTTTATTCGTTCGAAGCGAAAATTGTGGCAAAAATCTGGTTGATTAGCAACCCCTTGAGGCAAATATATATGCATAGATATGTATATATATATATATATATATATGTGTGTGTGTGTGTGTGTGTGTGTGTGTATGTGTTGGCATCTTTCAATATACGAGCATATTTTAATTAAATATTTGTTTTGAATCACTCAACTAGGCAAACATGAAATTGTCTGCCTCCATTTACATCAACGCTATGCACTATGCATCCCTCCTCACTCTCAGGGTAGCCAAAGGATTGCCTTAGTTCGGCATACACTTGAGTAGCTTTCAATTAGTTGTGCCACAACTACTTCTTCTTCTTCTTCTTCTTCTTCTTTTGCTTTTGCTTTTGCTTTTGCTTCTTCTTGTTTTAATAATCCTCCATACGCTCAACCCCATTATACACATACTCACCATTTTATTTGCTCGTTTATTTATTTAAAAAGCAATAAATTCATGGCAAGTTTTATGCGAAAATATCTGAAAATTAAATGAGCATCGCCCATTGCCCATTGCCCATTGCCCATTGCCTATTGCCTATTGCCCATCGGCTTTGAAATTGGACTTTTACTTGGGGTTGGTCAAGCTGCCGCTACTCCACAGCTATACACTTGCACTGCCCACTGCCCACTGCCCATTGCCTACTGCCTACACGCCCCTAAGGGTAGTTACTACTACTACTACTACTGCTACTACTACCATTACGACTACTATTATTGTATATGTTAAAGTCAATGGTGGTCAAACAGTCGAGGGCAATGAAAGACAGTCGAAAGTCCAGACCATCCTCTAATGAAAGTCGTAAGCTAAAGTCTCGGCAAGCTTTCAACCCTTTCAAAGGCACCGCATGCTTAAGAGATGTTGCACTATACTACACACAGCCCACACAGCATAACAACACAACAGAGTATAACAAGGAAGCAAGCAAGCAATGTAAGGCCAGCGGTAGATTGAGGTGAATGGAAGAATGAAAGTCTCGTTGTCCGTCTGGTCTTTTTTTGACCATTCGTTCATTATCAACACCAAAAACTAAACAAAATTATTTGCTTCGCCGGAAGTTGGCAATAAATTAGTTGGGTTAAAACAAAATTCACCGACCTTCTTTACAGACCTTGCCTCATGCCTCTTACGCTACATGCCTCATGCTTCAGGCATACGCCATAAAGCATTCATAAATCCCAAAGTAAACTAGAGTGAACAAACAGAAGGCATGTGTATGTGTATGTGTGTGTGTGTGTGTGTGGGGGGAAGTGTAGGAAAGGAATGGGAGGAGAAGGAGAGTAGTGCTCTACGCAGACTCTTGTGTAACATGCGGTGGCCTTTTTTCATTCATCCGTTCATTCATTTAACTCCTTCTGAACATATTATTTTGTATGCTGCTTTTTCCTACTATCGCAACTTTATGGGTGGTCCACTTAGCTTGTTCTCCTCCTCCTCCTCCTGCTCCTCCTTTACTTCCCACATCATTCTTCTGTTCTTTCTCCCACTTCTTTGTCGCATAGTTTCACTTTTGCTTTTATTTCTGCCCCACACATCTACCCCCCTTCCCTTCCCTGTGTACTTTACATATGACTTTGGTTACACGTTGACCAAAGCATTTCTAGGCGTCTCTAAACGTTTCATGTGTACGACGACGTGTACGCGTCATGCCGTATAAGCCAATGTGTTGCCAAAGTCTGCAGCACAATGCCATATGCCCCATGCTCCATGCTCCATGCTCCATGCTCCATGCTCTATGCCTTTTGTCTACTTCGTTAGTTGTATTAGTGTGGCAATTGTTTGAATATTTCCCCGCGCTCTAATGTGCATGCACGTACATGTTGGCCTCTATGATTGTCTCCGTCTCTGTCTCTGTCTCTTTGTTTGTCCCTTTGCCTAAATGAAGATTCGGCCTAACTTTAGTCTATTTTATTTGTATATTGCTTGCAGGCATTGTCCAAATGCAAGTGCACAACGCCATCCCGACAACATTTTTTATTCATTTTTCCTTTCATTTTATTCAGCTTAATTAACCTTCAGAATTCATTAACAAGAATTTGTACTTAACATTTTCTATTTGCAATTCATTTTGTCATTTTCATTGGCTGTTGGAATTGTTAACTATTTTAATGACAATGTGCCGCCATCTACAGTTCATATTATGCACAATATCTACCCTAATTTACAGTGCAGCAAAAAGTATGCAGCTCTCTTTGTCGCTTCATAGTATTGCGCCCAATTATTAGGCAAGAAATTTCTTGTATGCGACTTATTGTAGTCGACATTATAAACTGAATCGCGAAAAGGATTTGCCAGTGGATAACTAATGGCACTATAACTGACTCGCCGAATATTGTATACCCTGCATATACACGATCTGCGTCGGTCACGCAATGATTTGTTATATGTATGCTTGCGTGTACATATGTATAAGTGTGTCTATGGGCTGGTGAGTGCAGGCATTGCCAGCTCGCACATATCATGATTTTCAACTTCTTCAGATTCTTATACTCAGTACATATAAGGTCATAGTGTACCATATAATTTTGTATTATTATTATTATTATTTTTATATTTATATTAAATAAAATAAGTTGTATGAGTGTATATGTATATATAATATATGTAATTGGATATATGCATTGATATAATATTATTCTTATTTTTATTAGTTTATATTTCCATAAGTGCTGAAAGACAGATATAAAATGCAAGTCATATTAATGTCAGAAATGTTAAAATCATTGAATATTCTGTCTAAAATACTTGGCGAACAGTACTCGCAGCAAATAAACGGGCGAAAATTAAAATAAATTTCGGTTACGGCTGAAAGGGAGAAACATATTCGCAGCCTAAAAGTATGCCATGGTATCCCATATGTAAGCTATTGGTAATATTAGGATTTCTTAATTACAGGAATTTCCTTAATTTCTGCTCATAAATAAAAGATCTTTATTTTTTTTTTTTTTTAATTAAATATTTATTTATTATACGCTGACGGAGAGTATATTAATTTTGAACAGATGTATATATTATATATATTATATATTCTCTATTCTCTATTACCGTCAACAGCAGAATCCTAATCAGCATGCCCAGCATGTCAGTCTGTCCGACTGTTTCAGCTTAAAATTAACTTAATGAAACTTGGTATATTCCTTATGCCCATAGACTATAATGAGTCGGACTGGGCCGGATTGGACCACTATATCATATAGCTGCCATAGGAACAATCGGCCAAAATTTAAGTTATTGTATTCAAAGTTTTCTTTTAAAAGTGCATGGGAATGAAATCTTCGGCCCATCGAAGATTACTTTTCTGTCTTGTTTTTTTTTATTATTATAATTTTTGTTTTTGTTATTGTAAATATATCAAAAATTTTTTAAAATTTTGGATTATAAAATATTGACAGATAAATTTAAGAATAATATATTAATTTGCATATCCAATTAGATATTTATACATACACATACAACTTATATGTATATAAAAAATAATAATGTAATAATAATAAAAAGTCGTTACTAAAATGAAATCCTAAAAGTTTAAGCTGGATAGCTTTACAATGAGAGGAATATGATAAAGTAGTATTATTTAAACTATATTATTATCAAGCCTAAATTCGTTAAGCTCAATCAAATAACATTTAAGAAATATTGTTCACTCAAAAAAGTAATTTTTGATGCATCATATAGAAGTTACAGGATGCGGTATGATTTCATCTAAAAATCCAAGCCTAAATAATGTAAGTTTTAACATCATTAAAACAAAATTTAGTTGAAATACGTTAGTAATTACTGTTAGTAAGCACTGTAAATTTCAGGCGGATAGCTTAACAAATAAATGTTTTTCACAGTCACAATTTTCGCTTTCTCTATTTTCAAGAATATTTATACTTAATAAGATCTGATACGCCACTTCTTCGGTGTGTAAGTAAATTCCTGGGCGATCTTGTTATTCCCCATTGTAAGTCTATAAAAATAAACTCAATAGTAATCCTTTATTTCTTGTTTGTTGTGGAAGTATATTCTTATTTTGTTAGGAAACCTTTATGATACTCGTGCTGAGCTAATGTTGTTGCTAACAAAATAAATTTAGCATTAACAATTAACAGTTTGGGCGGCACGTTCCTTGGTCACGTCGTGTGTGGGTGCCACAGGATATGTGGATATGTGTCTACCAGATGTGTCCTTCATAAAATAAAAAAAAGGGATCAGCAAAAGGAGTTGAGCTGAGCCTAATACCGACATACACACACACTAATTGAAACTGTTTAAAACTCGTGCTCAGAGTCAGCGAACGGTATTTCCTGTTGTTGCCCCAGGCACAGGACCAGTCGCAACCCCAATCAGTCTTCTACTGATCCTTAGCCGCTCAATCCATCTCCTTGTCCCTCTCTCTCGCTCTTGCAATCTTATAGAGTCGATCTGCTTGTGCGTCTGTCTGTCATGGTTCATTCGCAACGTTGCGCATACATTGCACGCTCGTCCAGCCGGAACTGTAAACAATAAATACAACGATCTTGAGCTGAACCCAGACTCAGACGTAGACCTAGGCCCCATGCTCCCTACTAATCCAACAGTTAGTTGCTATGTCTCGCTCACTCGTCCTTTTCTTTTTCGTTCTGTATTCTCTCACTCTCTCTCTCTCTCTCTCTCTCTCTTGCTCTCTTTATCATTCTCTTTAACGTTTTAGGTCTTTCATTGATCGTCGTTAATTGATTTATTATACGCCTGCGCCAAGCGTCTGGTTGGCCCGTGTTTCGGCCTCTATAGGCTTATTAGCGTTATGAAGTTTCATCTGTCGCTCTATTGTTTTCCCTCTCTGTGTCTCTCTCTCTCTCTCTCTCTCTCTCCCGCTCTTTCTTCACCATTTCTTACTAGCTATTATAGTTATTGTAGTTGTTGTTGTTGTTGCTGTTTACACAAGATGATCGACAGTTGTTACATTTTGGCACATAGAGGAATACGTGGAATTATCGAATTCTGGAATTGTAAAAAGTGATAAATAGAAAACAAATAAGCAAGCAATATGTTTCCTTTCCATCTATGTAACTCGCGTGATGTGCCCCTTGTATTGCTGGTGTATTGCCCTTGGGGTGCTGACATGTCCGTCAGAATATGATCCTCGTATCCTTATTGTTACCTCATACTATACACTCTATTCACTATTCACTATTCACTGGCATTTCAATTCAGCTTAGTTTAGCTCAGCTTAGCTCACAGCTCACATTTTGTAGCTCGCTTCAAAAAATATTTCACTTAGTTCGCTCTGCACGTGCTGTAGAACATGGCGTTGCCTGGATGCAGAGGTTTTAGGAGAAGGAGTGGGGGAAGGGGGGGGGGAGGGAAGTTAAGTAAAAATTTTTAATTAATTTCACGCCACAAGCTCAAGAGGATTCCAAAAACTATCGCATTAATCAGACGGGTTAAGTTTCCCAAAAATTCTGGAAGCAACCAACGAACACATTAAAGTCCATGCCAATGGCGCTGATAATTTGTCAAAAGTGACAGCACGCGAGACTCTTGTCTGAGTTGTCACTCACTCACACACCAAAACACCAACACACACACATACACACATATACTACCCCATACTATATATGTACATAGTCGTTGTAGCATACAACACTCACACGTCTTGCCTCTTCATGTTGCACTAAACTATGAGGCTTTTAATCCATACATTTGAAAATTAAGTTTTTGTGCTAGACTGCAAGAAAACCCCATCAAGAGGGTAATTTTTAGCATAAGTGTGTCAGTGTGTGTGTGTGTGTGTGTGTGTGTGTGTTGCTCGCTCATTAATTATGTTTGTGCGAATGCTTTGTTGTCTTTCCAGAATCCGCTTGATGTTTTAAAGCCTCTTCTGTATGTACAGCTATTAGCCCGCCCCCTCTTCAAAAGTAAAAAAAAAAATAAAATAAATAAGAAGTACTACGTAAAGCTAAAGTCGCAGGCACGCGACATTAATAGTATAAGATATATTTTTGTATATAAAATTTACTATTTGATATCTACTTGGATTTAGATGCCAATGCTATACATATATAGTATATATATATTTTCAGATGGGAAAATATAAAACGGATAAAAGTACAATGTGTTTAGTAGTACTATGCTCTATAATGTATTTCGATTAAATATAGATTTCTCAGGGCTGTGAGATATTCGTGTACATAAAACATCTACAACATTATGACAGCATTCTTACAACGGGAGGTGGAGGGCGTGGCAAATAAAATTAGAAATAAATTGGATCTCCATTTGATATACAGCAAGCTACATTCTAAAATTATTGCATATAGTCTGTAAAATCTATTCACACGGACAGACAGATGATGCTGAGTAAGAATGTTTATACTTTATATAGTCTCAGAGTTGTCTCGTTCTATCTATTATATATATTTCCTAGTGTCACAAATTCATTATATCTACCTACATAAACTATGGGGAACGACGGAGTATGTAACATCATTAATTATTTTACGACAGGATCGACAAGCATTAGTATTAGCGACGGGCTAGTCAATCGTCAGATTTGAAATTCGAGAGGCAAAGTTCCGATGCCGCCGCCAGACTGTCTGGCATAGAGAGAAAAAAAAAACCCGCATCAATCGTAGGAACTACTACCGGATAACGGATCCTGGTTATTCTGGTCAAGTGGGCGGGCAATGTTTGTTGGTTGACCGCCACTTGCGCATCCAGCGGCAAAGATGACTGCGACCATAAGGCATTAATCAGACCCAGACAGACAGTTTGGCGGGCTCAAGTGGCCACTTGAGAGTGCAACTACATACATAACAACAATAAATAAACGGACGTTGAAGATCAAGATACTTGGACCTTGGCTACGACCACACATAATGAATAGCATCGCACACTCTTGAATTGCCTACGGAAGCGGATACTTTGCTTTGCTTCAAGAAAGACAGTTGAAGTGATAGAGTGACAGACAGAGGAGCAAGGGCAAGTTATTTGATGTTGCCTACACAATAAAAATTAGTTCAACTAATTTCCGAACTTCCTAGCAATGCAAATATCCAATAGCTACAAATCATCAATTTCATTGTAGACTATTCCAATGATTTTAAAAATATCTCTGTATAAAACAGTAGAAACGCGTTTCACGTATAATGTTGAACACTTTACAGCAAAATTACATTGGATGTAAGAGAATCCTAAAAAAGAAAAATATTGTCCAACGTTGGTAGTAATAGAAATAATTGTATTTAAAAGAGGTTTTTGCGAGCATTTTTGATTGGTATTACTGTTGAAATATGCTTTTGATTAATCAATTGATATTTCCTTAAACAAGATACGTCCCTGAATTTTGAAACGTGGACAACACAGCGAGAGAACTAGCAATGGCTTAGTGGTTCGTTAATGGCGGCAGGATACAGAACAACAGGATATGCTTTCCGCTTGCCTTCAGTCTGTGTGTCTGTGGCCAATTGTGTCCGTGTTGTTGTTGTACTTTCTGGTTGAATTTACAATCGATTTATTTACAAGGATGTTGCAACCAGCAAGTTCAGGAGAAATGCTTTAGTAACTTTTACAAAATTAAAGAATGGGATCTGCTCGTCTCTACATATGATGTGTGAGTGTGAGACTGAGTGTATGTGTGTGTTGGCATGTGTATGTGCTTGGATATGTGTGTATTGGTTTGCTCATTAAATAAAAGCAGAGACCCTTGCAGCAGGATTTAAAAAAAAAAAAAAAACAAAAAAAAACAAGCAACGAGAAACGAGAAACGAGAGGAGGGATTAGCTTTTTAATGCTACTTGGTTTTTTTGCCTTGGCTGTCCTGGACCTTATCCTTGCTATTTGTTTGCTGCAAGTCGCGAAACCCCATACTCCAAATCCAACTCACTTCTCAATTCTCCCTGTAGCTCTCTGCAAATCTCGACTCAACCCGAATCCTTAACCCGCCTCCAACCATTCGCATGTCTCGTTTCTGATGTTTTTTTGCGCATTTGCGAATTACACGCATTAATTTTCTTTTGTAACCCTTCTTTGTATTTAGCATATGTTGTGTGTGTATGTCCGTCTGTCTGTCTGTCTGTGTGTGTATATTTTAGTATGTGTGTGTGTGTCTGTATGAGACTATTTAATGAATTGTTACACATGTTTCGAACAGCAATAATAAGAACAAAGTGCTCTGCTTTGTCTACTCATTATGTCGATATTGTTTCCGAGCGACTTTTTTTTTTATTTTAATTGCAAGTCTTTCAAATATGTTAAAAAAGAATAGAAGAAAATAGATAGAAAACAAATGTACGAGTACACCATACTATACTATAATAAACCATACTCTGAATCCATTAAAGTTAGATGTAATAGAAATATCTATTGATTCAGAAAAAATATTTTGATATTTTAAAATATTTCTTTAGACATTTTATTGTAAATTTATTTGAGTTAATTTACAAGTATAACTTATTCATATTCATAACTCGAACTTTGTTTAATACACTTAGATTTTTATTACGTGTACATGCTAGAAAAATAGATCTCAAGTTTAGCAGACTGCTGTTCCTTTTGCTGTTCCTTTCAATTTCTATTTACTTATTTCCTCGAAACGTTTTTAGTTTCTTCCAGACTGTCAGTTACTTTGATGTTCCGAAAGCACCTGCAAGATAATAATTAATAATTATGCAGGAAACAATATTCCAAATTTAATATAGATATAATAAAATGTAATAAATCTAATAAAATTATTTACAATCATTTATAATGAGTATAGACTGTAAAAAAAACAAATTTATAAAATGAGGTCCTAGTTATAAAAATGCATATAAAAATGCATATCATGGTGTTATGGTGTTGAATTGATTTAAAGATATACATATATAAAATATATAAATAATATACCTTGTACTGATTTTAAAGGATTGCAAAGAAAATAAAAGTGGCATCCAAAATTTGAAAAAAGTTTTTTCTACGTTCATACAGACATTTGGCAATTAAAATTATATTCGGCAAACCGAATTTCACATATGCCTACAATTATGTTAGGGACGAAAAGTCTCCAAGTGATTATTAAATTTATATATACATACATATATATTTTTTTTTCTTCCAAAATTATAAACTATTTGTAGCATTCGCAGCAACCTGTAAATTACTAAAACAATGCTAAAAAATTAATAATATTTATTTAGTTTCAAATGCCATTAATAGTCTATAAGAAAATGAAAATTCAAATGGATTTGCTTTCATTATGTTGAACAAACAAAACATTGACAAATCAATGTGCTACTAATTTTGGGGTTCACACACAGGACTCTATGGCGACGTGCCTTAAGCATCAAATAGAATTTAAGCATAAACTTTTGAAGTGAAAGCGCCAAACATCTCTTGCCTAACGCCTTGCGTCTCTGTGGCAGAGAACTTTCGGGTAAAAACAAAAGGCGCAACGCAACCCTTTCGCTTTATAAGCCAAATGGAGAGCGGCCATGGCGCCAAAGCTTTCGCCATTTTAAATAAAAATGCTGAGGTTTGCTATCAACTGCCAGCAGATGGCGCCACTGCGCTGACTCCGGCTATTTGTGAGGGAGTGTTTCTTTTTTTTTTTTGTTTTTGTTGGTTTAATGCCTGAAAAAGTTTACGCTTCGTTTTCAAGTTGAATTAAGCTTCTGCTGATTTTCTATGAAATCAATACAAATTTTTTTTAACAAATTTTAACAATAATTCCAAGAACAAAAGAAAAAAAAAAGTATTATTGTGTTTCGTTTTTGGATTTAAGTTAAGGAAAATACTTTGCATTTTAAAATGTTTAAATGGCGCATAAAAAATATTCAAACATTTGTTGCCTTCATGCTGTGCCAGATGGCGCCACTGCAATGAGACAATATGTTTTGTTAAGATATTCAAAATTGAACTTGAACTTGAACTTGAATCATAGAATTATATGAAATTAACATTTTTTGTTTATGTAGAAAATAATTTTTTGTAGCACTTGACATTAAGCTGAGTTGCAAGCCAGTTACTACTAAATGTTTGTTGCATGCATTTGCAAAGAGTTTTGCAGACACGGCAAACTTCATGCCCCAAGCAGACAACAGCTTCACCACAAATCGTGGCCTATATGTGTCCCTCTAACTGTCTCCCCCTGTCTCACTTTCTCACTTTCTCTCTCTCTCTCTCCCTCTGTCCATCTGACGCTCCAATGTCCTATGTATTGCTATGCATCCACAAAACGACCAGAAATGCTAACCAAGCGACCAACCTAGCAAAACCAACCAGCCTATAAAGGGCGGAGCCATGGGCAAAGTTGTTATTGCTGTTGTAGTTGGGGCTAGCACTAAGTATTGCAGAGAGACATGCATTGCAGCAATGATTTTTGTGCGTGCAAAGTCAACATAGAAAGAGAAATCGGGAGTCGTAATCGGAGCTGGAGTTGCAGTTGCTGTTGCAGTTGCAGTTACTATTGCAGTTGCTGTTGCTGTTGCTGTTGAAACTGGATCTAAAAGTGAAGTTACAGTTAGTGCTCGGTTTATACTGGACGTCTGCTGATGGCGATTGCAATGACGATGGCGTTAGCGTTGGAGTTGGTAATGGGACTGGCAACGGCAACGGCAACGGCAACGGCAGCGGCAGCTCACTCAACCGGAAATTGGAGGTGTGCGGCAAAACACGACGTGACGTGACATTTCCTCTTCGTCTAAATGCAGCACAGCAGCAATAGCAATAGCAACAGCAACAGCAACAGCAGCAACAACAACAAACAGCAGCGAAACGCAACATTTATACAAACAAAGGGCAACAACGAAGCAACTTAAGTTGCAACTTACGTTTACGATTGAATTAATGTTCATTAATTTACTCAATTGACGGCGTCACTTAAATACAAGAAAAAATAAGTCCAATAATTGTGGTGCAATATAGCAGCAGATATTTCAGTCAATATTTTAATATACAAATTTAGGCAATTTCTAGAAAGCGAAAAATTGGCAATCGATCAACAAAATTTCTCAGCTTTTTATGCTTTTATGTAATTATATATTATTTTATATAAAATTCGAGCAATCTAGATCGAAGCACTATATCATTCAGTTATCATTGAAAACGATTGATCGCAACTCAGTCTTAAAATGTAGCACTTTTCTTTAAGTTATCCCCTGAAACTTCCAATTTTAGGAACATTGTAAAAACTAAAGTTTAGTGTATGGAACATTTCTTCCTAATACTGCATATAGCTAGGAAAGTGGGCGTGGCATCTGAAATGGAAAAAAAAAAACATAGAAAGTTTACGCTCCATAGCTTGCGAAGTCTACGGGTTAAAGCAATGACAAAGACAGGCTCTGGACGAGGAAGCTGAACCTCGATAAATCGAAGCTATACATAGATATACCAACGAATACTACATGTATGATTTATTTTCGATCTAGAAAATAATGCCGTCCCTCTCTGTTGAAATATTTTAAATATATTTAATTTTGGCATTCGTATGATTTTACCTCAAATTAAAATTAAGATTAAGTCTAACTTCAACAATATTAGAACATGAATATATAATAAACAATTTCATCGAATATCGAAATGAATATCAATTAAAGTAATTTAAAGCGGTAAGTTCCGGAAATATCATGATGCACTTAACTTGGGATGCAAACAATGTGTCAGTTGTTTTACCACGCCCCGTTTTGTGGATTAGGGTGCGATATGACATGGCGAGCTGCATGCATGGTTGCGTCAATGATGCCTCAAGATGCCGTCGCGGCCAAGATGTCCAAGTGTCAAGTTCCGAGTGACTAGCCAGCGAGTTGGTCAACCGCAACGAGGAGAGTAGCGACTTGCGAGTTGTGACACAGACACAAGACAGAGACAGAGAGACAGAAAGACAAAGAGACAAAGAGAAAAAGAGAGGGGGAAATGAATAGCAAGAAAACATAAAAAGAAACATAAAATTGATTAGCCGGTGGAAAGTGGCAGGAGCGTTGCAACGTTTAGCAGCTTGACGCACTGGTGCGGCCAAAGAAAAAAAACAAAAACAAAACAAGTTGGGGCGAAGAACTCTTTGACAACATAATTACATAATTAGCTGCTTCCAGAGCGGTCAAAGTGGTTAATGGCCAGACGGGCCAAGAGTGAAATAGAAATATCGAAAAAGAGAAAAAGAGAGAACAAGAAATGGAATATAGCGTAGGAGCAAGTAATTGGGCGCTGTCTACGTCAGCTGTTGCAGAGCCAAAAGGAAAACAAAATAAATAAAAATAAAAATAAAAATAAATATAAAAAGTGCAAAAGATGATGAAACTATATAGTGAAAGATGATTGAATGCTGACATTGAGCCGGCCTCAGCTGTCAAGCGCATTTACTAAAATGCATATGATGCTAATAGACAAAAGCGTATGATGTCAAATGGATGAGAATGTCGCTGAAACAAAAGCCGAGAACTAAAAGATGAAGAAGCTGAGACAATATAAACAGAAGCCAGAAGCTAGAAGCTATCATACGGTAGCCTTGTAGACTGTAGAATGCAGCCTATAATAGTTGAGGATACCAGAACAGGATCAATGCAGGACACTTGGCTAAGCCGCTTAGTGTGATGGTAAAAGGTAAATGGTAAATGCTAGAGAGAGTAGAGAATATAGAGTATAGAGTATAGAGTAGAGGGAGAGTCTAATGCAATGCAATGCATCATCTTGCGAAATGCTCTTGGCTTGGCAAAGAAAGAAAAAAAGGACAATGCAGCTAACCGTGCGCAAGCAGCTCAGCTCAGTTTCGCACAGATAACGGCGGCAAAAAGGACATTGAGAACATTGACATGGGAAAAAGTCGCTACGTTTCGCAGCAATGCGACAGTGCCACAACCTGTGGCAATGTTGCGAAGGCAAGTAGCTTAAGCAGATTGATTACCCAGCCGATTACGATGTGATTAGTTGTGACGTACAGGTTTCCCATGAATGAATCTGAACCTCAGCCTGAAGCAATCTGCCAGCGGCAAAAGATGACAGAAGTATCTGACAAATAGCCTTAATGACATAGAAACACAGTGAAATAGACAAACTGAATGAACGCTGAATACGGAAGGACGAGAAGTATGGGAAGGACGTTAAGGAAGGGGAGATAGACAAACTGTAAAGTGAAATCTGGGGACATTTTATATTGTAGTCCGCTTAAGCATCTTAACCTCCCTGCGGCTTAGCTGCGCTAATCCTGCCACAAGAACATGTTGCTAAACAAACTCAACATCACTCCACGCACTCTTTGCACTCCCCAATCTACATTCTTCGTCTTTCGTACTTATGCGACCCCATTCAATAGACAAAAACAAAAAAAATAAATAAATAAAAAAATAAGCAGCCCATCTTTGCATTTCTTCCCCACTCCAATTTCATTCTTTGCAACTTGTTGTGATAATTTACGAGCATCAGGCAGAACCCTTTAAGGAACGACGCGTAAATTGTGATTAAAATCGCTTGGAGCGCAATTTAACCGCGGCGACCATTACCAAATCCCCCAACTCCCAAAATAAAAAATACCAAAAAAAAAAACAACAACCAGAGCAACAGTAGAGCCCAATGTTAACATTAACGCTAACGCTAACGTCAATGGCAAACCTGAACCTGCCTACCTCCCCGCCCCCGCCCATGCCCCGACCAAACCAAAAGAATTGCGCCTGGTCTGGGCCAAGGCACTTTATCAACATTTCCGGCAACGTTTTATGGCCTCCAAGGAAATTCACTTGACAAATGCCAAAGGCTGCACAGCCTCGGCAAATTGAAAGAAAAGTTTTAATTATTTTTAATTTTCATGATTAGTACTTTGCGTTTACAACAATCCCCCAGCCAGTGTCAGAGCCAAAGCCAGCGCTAACGCCAGTGCCAAGTCCAGTTCCAGCCTTAGCATCAACTCGCGCTACAGCTCCCGCCACCTTTTGGCTTAACTCGTGACCCACAACCAGCTTCTTAATTAAGCGCAACAATGGTAAGCATTTCGATTCCTCCCTCTCTTTGACACGACCCGCCTCCTGTCTCTTTCTACAATTATTTTTTTTTTAGGCTGGATTGGTGATAATGATAATTTTCGCACTTTCCTTCTGTGCAGGGTGAATGAAACAGAAACAGAGTCAGAGACAGAGACAGAGACAGAGACAGAGAGAGAGAAAGTTAAGACAGTAGAGACGTGGAGAGGTGGATAATAAGAAGCTGTTGGGTGTGACAGGCAGTTTCTCGAACTTCTTGGGGAGCTCTGCGCCTGACATAAGTTAATGAGTTTCGCGCTTTTGCTCCTGCCAAATTCTACCATCGGGTGCACTTAATTCCCAACAATTCCCCCGTACTCCCCCAACCGCTATTCTTTCTCTCTCTTTCTCTCTATTTTTCTCTCTCTCTCTCTTCCAATCTGACTTTATCTCTATCTGTTCTTTTAGCACTGACTCTGCTATGCGGCTACCCCCAAAAAAACATTTTGGCTTTTGTGTATTTTTATACCTTTCGAAGGGTATATTCATTTTAGCCAGAAGCTTGTTATTTTCTAAAGATGACGTGGCATACTCTAATAAATATATATAATACATATTCCTGATCTGCATTAACATAGTTGAAATAACACTATACCGTTACTTCGCTTACCAAAAAATATTAATATCCTGAAAATTGATATAATTATTTCTTACTCACCATAAGCTTTATGTAAATTTGAATATATCATATCGGACAACTATATCATATAGAATTAGGAAGAATAAACTGTTACGCAGTGGAAGAATGTATAAAGAACTTTTGGGTCCTAAACTTAAGGATATGCAACTTTTCGGTATGACGAAGATATTTTTAATTGTTTCTTTATGCTAAGTGAAAACTGTCGGCTGACGGGGGTTGTGGTATATAAGTAGATGGAGTGGAGTTCGGCTTGGCAGTGGGCGTGGATGGTTATTGCATGTAAATTGGGAGCGGGAGAAAAGGCTCATTTATACAACTTCATAAATACCCGGCAGTTAACCCATAAATCAGCAGGCACTTGGCGGCCTTTTTCTTTTCAATGCCTAAGGATATCTAGAGAAAGTATTTGTAAAGAAAGGATAGAAAAATATATATTGAAATATAAAACCAAATGAAGATGAAGAAATATATAGAAATGCATAGAGTGAATTCTACTATATAAATTTTTATGCGTATACTTTGCTATCTCGAAAATGTTGCAGATGCCGATCAAAAATATATTTATATCCATATGGTAAATGTTTGTTTAGATTCAATTAAAAATTTCATTTTACCGTCCGAGTATCCTTGGTATCCTTGGCCATTAGTTTTGCTTTTGTTATTACACGCTTTGTCGATTCTCCAAATCTAAAAGAAAAAGAAAATAATAAATTTTGTAGGAAAATCAAAGAAAATGAAAATAAAAAAGAAAAGAAAATTGAAATGGAAATGGAAATGGAAATGATAGGCATACATACATGTGTATGTGTTAAACATTATATCAATTGTGTCAACAATTTGTTGCACGCCTTATTGAAAGAAAGTACAGAGTGAGATTGCCGACACACAATAAAGCTTCTGGCCAAGGTGTAATTCCAGCGAATTCCAATGATTACAATGACCATCATCGACTGGCCAGACAACGTGACACCAGAAACTAAAAATAGTAACAAGTCAATTTGAGTTTCATCTATGCCGACGCCCCCTAAAAATCAAAAAAGAAAAAGAAAAACAAAAATAGAAATAGAAATAGAAATAGAAATAGAAATAGAAATAGAAATAGAACTAAAAAGTAAAAGAAATGAAAAGAACAACGTAACAAACAATGACCGGCCAGTTCAGGTCAACAGGATTCGATTGAACAATGGGTTGGACTAACCATTGACATGTTTTTGGAAAAATGTTTACAAAACATTTGGCATTTTGGTCGAGTCAATTTAAAGCAAATCAATGTGCATTGTCTTAGTGGTAAATGGGACGTGGGACTCCGCAATATATTTAGAAGCTTGCAATGCGAATTCAATTTAGAATCGCAACTATTACGCAAAACAAAAACCACTGTGAAATATTACAAAAAAAAAAGTGTTCAAATACTCCTAGATAATACTAATAATATGGGAATGGCTGTTACTGATCAAGAATATATATATATACATATGTATATATAACATGCCTTATTCGGTCTGTCCCGCCTTCTATGCTTTATATATAATATGGTAAATGTTACTTTAAGTAAGAAAGCAACAGTCCACAGTATTTATTTATTATCCGATTAGCACTAGATTTTCCAAGAAATTTTTTACATTAGTCAACAAATATCCAGCTTTAAAGCAGTGCTTATAGGACTTATAGGGGGCTTTAAAAATAACCAAAATAAATATAATATGACTGCAACTAATAGAGTCTTTAACTCTAATTATTAATGTCTCAGAAATCCAAATGTTCAAACGGGCAAAGAGACGGACAGATGTCCACAGAACTGAATATCCAGACTATAAAAATATACTTTAGGCCTGTTACGCCTCCTAATGTTCTTTACTTACATTTCCCAGTATCATAAAGTTATATGCTCTATATTCTATGGCTACTAAGTATAATCAAAATTAAATCAAATTTGAAATTTATTTAAATAATTTTAATCAATTTTCCACTTTTAAATTCATCAATTTAATGCAAAGTTTTTCAGAGTCGCAACCCAAGAACAACAACAACAACAACAACAAGAAGAAGAAGAAGCAACGACAACAGATTAAATGATTAAAATGAAAGGATATTTGGTGCTTATGCTACTTTGTAGCATTTTATAGAGTTCTTGACTGATCCATTGATGCTGGAACAAAAAGCGACTGGCATTAACTCAATAACGAAACGTAAATTAAAAACATCAGCCTCAGGGCCAATGACGTCGTAAATAACGTAAATCAAACTATGCCAGAAGCTATAGCAATAGAAGAAGCAGCAACAACAGCAGCAGCAGCAGCAGCATCAGTAGATAAAACTGTTAACTTCTTTGGGAAAATCTATTGACTTTGGATGTGAGACAAAGCGACATTGACGTGACAAAAGCGGCAGCACCAGCAAAAGTAGAAAGACAATGAATGCAGAAGACTAGACTGCATATAGCATCGAGCATACAACATACAAGCGTAGAGCATTGAGCATAGAACCTAGGACGACGCAGTTAGGCAAGTCGTTAACGAAGACATCATAGCTATACGTCGTGTCTCCGTATTGTCTGACAATCTCAACTGGGCGCTGACAACAAAAGGGGGCTGGTTGTGTATACAGAGTAAATGCTACCAATGCAAAGAACATTGTTGACTTAACTTCTTCTGCTGCTTGTTATTGTTGTTACTATTGTTGTTGCTTTTGTTGTCTCTATAAAATTTTCAAAAACGCCAAATATTGTAGGCATTTTGTGAAAAATGTGTCTTGTCAACATTTTCCTTCTATTCGAATGCGTCTATTGTTCCAAGCGACATTCGGTATTCAACATTCGGTAACCAGGGTTTTGGGGGTTCGTTCTTTCGGTGTACGGTCTTCTTCCATAGTTCAGGGTTCACTTCTCGTCGCTTGCCGGAATCAATGAAAACTCCTGAATGAAAATGTGATCCTTTTTTTTCTATTTTTTTTTTTTTTTTTTTGGCGAGCTGTGACAGTTTTTGGGCTGACAACAAATGCAATGTTATCCCTTTGTCATCAATGCTACTAAGAATTATGTTGTCGATACACACATAAAGTAAAAAAAAAAAATTGTAAACTAGAAAAAAAGAAATTAATGTCCTTTTCGCTGCAACGGATGCACCAACAAATATTTGGTAAATGCGCGCTCTTCTATGGAAAGTCTCAGATACCTTGCTGCGATTGTATGATGACAAACTGTATTCAGGGTTCTACCAGTAATAGTAATAGTAGTAGTAGCCGACTATAGCAGCGGCAGTTGAATTGCTAGACATTAAGTCAGACGACATACAACAGTATGAGTTTGTCTCGGGCAGCTGAAGTGGTGAGCTGCACGCCCCGCCACTTCAGCAGCGGGTAGATTGAGTGAAGCACCCAACGCAATGAAACTGTTGCAACCGGTAAACGCAGCTCGTTGTTTGCCAGCAGTACCAAGTTTCCCTTTTTGGTCACACCCCAAATACTGATGATATTGTATGTCATTTAATACATGTATAGATGAAGTATAGTAGCTTGCATGTGAGTTTGAGTCCATGGAGTACAGTGGCTCACTATATATTTGGCGTAAATGAAATCAAAATGTCGATTTTTGCCATTGGCAACTTTTTATGTAGAAAAAAATTTTGATAATTTAAGAAATAATAAATTAAGAAATGTTATTTCCGTTGTGGCTAGGAAAACAGCGCAACCTTAGCTAATTTGAGAAGTCCTGTTAGCTAAACAGTTGAAGTCTCAACATTTTCTAGTTGATATTGAATCTGATATTATAGACATAATCAAAATATAAGCAAAGTCAACTTAAAAATACTTTTTGATACAGCAATAAAAATTTGGAAAAAACACTGGAAAAAATCTCTGGATAATCATATATTAATATTTATAAATATTTTATAAATGAACTTTAAAATTTTAATGGATTTAATTATGCCTAGTGCACGAAATACGTTGTGAATCACTGTTGATAAATGTTATGTAAGCGCTTATCAGAGATGCCATTGCTCAAATGAAAACTGTTCAGAGCGGAAATGTAATTTTGAATCAGATAAAGCTATAAATCAGTTGAAACTCCAACGAAGTTTTAATAATTATGATAATAACAATAATTATTAGACTTTCAATCTAATAATTCTAATTGTTAACATTGAAAATATTTATAGAAAAAAAAAAACAGAAATGCAAAAAATAAAAATAAAATAAAAAAATTTGAATTTGAATTTAATTTAACTAAAAATTCCTATGACAGCTATATGATATAGTCATCCGATTCGATGCAAATTCATTGTTAAAATTTAAGCTGAATAACAAACAAATTTTCTTATAAAAATTAAATTTATTTTAGATCTGTGCTATGACAGCTATAAGATATACTGATCCGATCCGAACAAGGCGACTTAATATACAATTTATGATCATAGAGAGTATGAATGCCAAACATTCATATAATAACTTCAAAACCATAAGATTTGGGAAACTAGAAATAGAAAATTAATCAGATTTTTTTTTATAATTCTGCTGATCAAGAATATATATATAGTATACTTTATACATGAGTCTGCCATGTCTTTTGGTCAAAATGAATATACAAATTTGGTGCTTAATGTGTTTATTATAGCAGAATGAAAACCATGAAAAATAGGTTAGATTTATCAGAGGTAAATTTCGATTGTTTATGGGACAAAAAAAAAGAAGCAAAAAAAAATTATAATTGGTTTTTAAACAAAACTTTTAATTGTTTGTTGACTTGGACTTTTGACTTTTTGCTGTTGTTTTGCTCGTTGTTGTTTTTATTGTTTTCAGTATTTTTACGACATGTTATAAAAGTATCAATGTTATGCATAAATATTTATTTATTTATCGTTCCGTACTACTTATTTACTATATATATATATATATGTATATGTATGTATAAATATCTGTATATTGACGAGATATACATACTTCAAGTCTGATTATAATACATGTGTTTTAAGTATTTATATGCATGTCTATGCATGTCTATGTGTGTGTATGTATTTGTATATTCTATAAAGAGTTTGCTCTTGTAATTTATGAACTGGCTGCGTAACGACGCTATACAGCCCTCCCCTGCCCAGTCCAGCCCATCCCCCTTTCGGCTTTTGGTTCGCTACAATATTATCAACATTATCGTGCATATGCACACGCACACACACACACACACAGAGGCATACATTGACATGCGGCAGCTACCACCATCACCACCACCACCACAAGGGGCAGCGGCTGCAGCACTAGCACAACCACCGTCGTCGTCACGGGCGCAACGTCAGCTACTCGAGCGAGGCTCCTTATGTTCCTGTTGTTGTTGCTATTGCTGTTGCTCTTGCTGATCATCGCTTGCTGCATGCTGTCACCAACCAAAAAACGCGCTATCTTCGCTATATTCACTCACACTGCTCATATATCTACCTCTCCCTTACACACAGATGAAGAGGGAGAAGGAGAAGGAGAGTTAGACAGATGCACGTGCAGCTCATCATACTTGCATATGTCTATAAAACGCAGCGTGAGAGCCGCGTGGTGGTTTATGCTTGTTAGGACGAGCTCTTCAAGAGCCACACAACAACAACAACAACTACTACTAATACTACAACAGACAGCAACAACAACAACAACAACAACAAAAGCAGCGAGTTGAAAACAAAGCGGGCGCGATATTTATACACTTACCAAGGCAATATTAACAATGCAAAGCAGCTTGCAACACATAGCAGCAGATGTAGCAGATTCTATATCCTATATGCTATAGATATTTATTTACAGTCGAGACCCGATAAATCGTAATGCCATGGGTATTACATTTTTTTTTACAACTCACGGTGGATTTCGAATTATTTATCGAATTTTTTTGCAAGAGGACAGAAATTTTTACAAATTTTTAATAATTTCAAATTTGCGGAATATGAAATATTGCGACTCCAAATTTCTTTTTTTTGTCTGCTTTTCCAAAGATCCCAGAAAGACTTCATTTTTTTTTCAACCTAACAATAACACAATATGCAGAAAAATGGAAAAACAATTACAATTATTATTACAGGGGTATATATATGTATGTATATATATTTATATTTTTAAATTTAGATGTTTTTATTCTCATTAAAAAAAAAATTAATAAATAAATAAACAGAAAACAAATTCGAGTTATAATTAATAAAAATTAATTGTTTGCCTAAAAATTACATTAGCTATTGCAAGTGTATAAAAATCTTCGGTATGTTGTTAATGATATAAAACTTCATAGTTGTTGTACTTGTGGTGCGGCACTGGCTACTTTTGTATACAAAACACTCACACTCTCACATCACATGTTTCCACACACACACACACACACACATACACAAAATGGCGGCAAAATGCGGCGGTTACAAAAATACAAAATCATGAAACGCAGAATGATGAACACAAGGAGGAGGAGCAGCAACAGCGACGGCTACAGCGGCAGCTTGCTGCAGCAGAAGGGGAAGTAAAATTTCAGAGGAACGGAACAGGAAGAGGACAAGAAATAGCAGAAGCAGTAGCAGGGGCAGAGCCAGAAACACGGTCTGTAGCAGGGGCATTGGCAGGGCCAGTCAATAGCGAATGGGAAGGAGAAACTGTGGCAATCTGCGGGTTGCAATGCCGCCGCATCACGCATCTTTGGCCAAAATGGTTTTTTTTTTCTTTCTTCCTTCTATGTTATTTTCATTTTCACATTATTTTCATATTCATTTTCGAAATTTCTCTTATTATTTTTGTTCTACGAGAGAGAGAGAAAGAAAGTAACATAAGAAACAAAATTATTAAAGAAAATTTAAAAAATAATTCAACTAAAATTTAAAAAGAAAAAAAAATATAAAGAAGAAAACAACAAATAAAAAAATCTTACAACTTAAAGTTTTTCATACACAAACTTCATTTTCCATAGTTCAATTAATAACTCTACAATTACAAAATCCTGTGATTATCCGTCGGATAACATGACAAATTGAAAAGTTTTCATATGAAATCTTAATTTTCAGCCGATTGTTCAAATTGTAGAAACTATATAGTATTAGTATTAGACATAGTAGTCATTTTCGAGTGATTGTTCCTATGATATATCAGTATATACATATATATACTAATATGAGCTATAAGAATGAATTGTTTATATAAATAGAAACTACTAATATTCATCAACAATTTAGGAAAATTATATAAATGAATTAAATTGGAAAATATGTCGGATCAACTTGTAATTGAACATATATATGGATATAGCATAGTATAGTCATTGTCTGGCAAGTTTTGTCGTTTATAGAAAATTAGCCGCTCCATAACGTCCGTCTTCAGCGTCAGAGGTACTGCGTATGGGAGGACTGTCCATCTCTGAGGAGTATTTATCTTAGAAGAGTATTCGCCCTAGAGTAGCGTGCACCTTAGAGAAATTTCCGCCAATTAAGGATATGCGCTAAGGGAGCTTTCACTGCTTAACATACAAGATTTATTAGGAAATCTTCTTCCTAACAAAATCTGAAACAATTCTGTAATAATTGTAAGGCAAACTATAAAAACTATTGAAATATTTACATAAATTATTAAAAACAATTAGAAAATTGTTTATTTGACTATAAAAATATTTGGAATATCGACGAAATTTAGTTGAAGTTCGCTTGGCATAATGTTTGCTTTCAGTTTGTGTTTAACCAATGTTGATGGTAAGTGAGATCGATGCGTGTCATTGAACAATCAATCTACTGTTCGCACGATATGTACAATATGTATGTAGGATAAATGTGAGCTACTTTCAAGTGTCCTGACATGGACGTTGTGTTCTTGTGGGCGTAATGTGGGCGGTTACGGATGAGATACTTTGGTCTTTGGTTTAGAGTTGGAGTTGGCATTGAATTTGAAGTTTGGAGTTGCGGATGAAGTTGTAGAATATGGTAAGAAGCCGCAACCACATCCACAATCCGCTCATAAAGCCACATTTAGATGAATGTACGAGCGAATTTAAGGGGCGGGAGCGTTGGGGAGTTGGGGGCAATCGCTTTTACTGACATAAATCGAAGCATCAAACGGCAAGGCATGTGGCGTATGGCGTTGTGTGGCGTGTGGCAAACGCCAAACGGCAGACGCGACAAAATAATAAGAAATCAATACAATCTGCGTATTTCTTTCTTACCAGTTTTCCACACAATTGACTTTGATGATGCCAAGAAAAAAAAACACACACACATATACACACGCACATATGAAAATGTGAGCTCTCCCTAAGTTGATGTTCGTGAGATGCTTCTTCTGGGGCTTTTTTCTTCGTCTTTTTTTTTTTGATTAAGCCACAGCCCAAGGGCCATGGCCATGGCGTGACTCTCGCATAGCAAACAGAGCACAAAACACACAGCACACAGCATACGATAATCAAAAATCAGGCACACACAATGGATACAGTAATAGTTGAATTGAATTGCGTTTTGGAGAGTGCCGAGTACTTGAGCTGACTCAGAGTCTGGGAGTGTGTAAGTCAACTCTGTTCCTTTGCCCCCTTGACATTGACTTTGCCCCCTTGTATTGTTTTGTGCCTTGTGCTTTGTGCCTTGTGCCTTGTGCATGTCGTCAAGTCGAGTCGCCAGTCCTGCTGCATAACATGCAGGGCGACCTCATGTTGACTTTATTGGGCTCATTGGCAAGGCGCTCCTGTCGCACATACCCTCAGACTCTGACACTGCCTCAAACTCAGAGACAGCATCATAAACACACTGCCACATTGCACCCCAAAAGCAGCACTTTGACATGCTTTGATATTGCCACGCCTACACACACAAACACACACACACAGACAGACAGACAGACAGACAGACATTACGCCTTCATACGATGTTATACGCCCACAGACGCGAAGCATCACTTATGCCACATGGCATCATTTTACAGCCGCATCGCACGAAAAATTGTGCGAAATTTCGGTAAGCCGCGTGTGGCATAGTCGTGTGGCGAATTCAATTCACAATCTTTTACCATTACCAGTAACTACAAAGTCTCACTGCTAAAACTTTTGATGTGCTTTACGTAGTAGTAGCATCATTGCGATATAAAAAGGTGCATGCCACTGACTCTGCCACAGGCACACGCACAGCCAATGCTTCTGCTTTTACATTTATCCAACTTTATTTTTGTCTTTTTTTTTTCTTCATTATTCATCCGTTGTACTATTCAATGTTATTGTTATTTTCCCCCCAAATCGCAGCTTGTACTTTAAGGATTAGACATGAAAAAACAACATACTTATCATGCACTATGTCATGCATACATATTTACATATATATGTATCTTCAAATAGTATAAGTTGAAAGTATATATAACATAACGCACATTAAGCAATGCCTGTTGAAGTTATATTATCCTGATGGTATGCAGGATCCACTGAGAGATTGGAGAGAGTAAGACAGATGTTATAATAGATCATAACATTAATTTATAAGATATCATTAAATCGAGATAATTTGTTAGGACGACCAGCGCTAAGTTCAGTCCTAGTCGTAAATATTTTAGAAAATTCAATTTTAATTCAATTTTTATATGCTTGAAGCCTTAGCCTTAAATATTCGCAAAGTTAAAGGTCCATTGTCTAAGAGTTTTTTCATCTTAAACTTTAATTTTGATATGCTAGCTATATGTATGTTACAGTGATACTCATTCAGACATAAAAAAAACTTGGGGAAGTGAGAAGTAACAGTAAGTGTCAAGATTTGTGAAAATAGCTTTAAAATTGAGAGTTTTCAGATTTGTTTTATATAAAACTGATCAGATAGACTGCGATATTGGCCAATTTGTACAGATATATATATATATATATATAAATATAGTGAAAACTATTTTAGACGAACTCTTATCCTAGAAAGACTTTCGTCAACGAGAGTGTCCGCTTAATGCAAGTGTATAAAAATTGAATTTCATTAAAAATTTTCTACATATTTTTTATATGGGGATTACAGGGTATATTATATTACTGCTTTCGTCTCTGTTTTCTTTTTTTTGTATATTTTGTTGATTTTTTTTTTATTATTATTTGTATTTTCACTTTCGATTTTGTTTTCGATTTGTTGCTGTTGTTGTTGCTGCTGCTGTTGTTGTTTTTGTTTTTGTTTTTGTTTTTGCTGCTGTTGTTTTACTGACTATAAAAACGCAACGCCATAAAAATGTTTAATAAAAATGTTGAGGCTCCGGTCTATGGTCTCCAGTCTTTAGTCTTCGGACCCGTTACGTTGCCTACACAGCACAGAACATTCATTCATGCAGCCAAACAAACTTTACTTATGTAGCTTCCCTTTACTTTCCCTCTGGAGCAGAAGTGAAAACATATTATATATTGAGACTGGCAAGTGAATCGTAGCATTGAATCAATTGAATTCCCTCAAAAATCTTGACTACTTGAAATGTTGGCGCCTCGCGATGCGTTCGACTGTTTCGGCATGACCAGAAAACCAAATATTTTCCTGTTGGCGAATTGTTTGGTGAAAAAGAAAAAAAAAAAATTGTTGTTGTTGTTGTTGTTGTTTTTGATTTGCTTATGGCATAAACAAAGCCAAATGGCAAAACATTCAACACATGCGTTTGCATCGTATACAACAGATACATTGAGCGAGACAGAGAGAGAGAGAGAGAGCGAGAGATAGAGATAGATAGCTGCAGATATATAGAGTAATAGAGATTTGTTTATTATCAGAAAGTGGCGCCAATGGTTAAAGGTTTTAATGGTTAGTTGGCCAGGCATCAGGCATCCAGCATCCAGTATCAGGCCCCATGCAGCATACAGCATACAGCAGGCATCAGACCCCAATATAATTGTTTACAATGGGCTTAAGCGTGCATTTACTGCAGAGTTTAAGAATTTGTAACTATGAGTAATTTGAATGTATCTTAGTCTTATATGTAATGTATCTTTATTGTTCTTGTTGTTGTTGTTGTTGTTGTTGTTGTAGCTGGTGTTGCATCTATATAGAGTAGCATAGATATGTATATATATATATATATATATATATATATATATATATGTGTACATATGTGCAGCTGTTGGCAAGATTTATGTGCATTTAAATAAATTTGATGAGATTTTCTTTACTTAACCGTAACTCTTCGCCCGAAAAGAGTTGCGACTGAGTTTGCCATGGTAAAAGATGCCATAAATCTTTAGCGCTGCTCACGCACGCCAGCTGCGTCACACCACGATCCCTTCCTTTTCTTTTTTTTCTCTGCCTCCCCCCAGAGTCTCCACACACCCCCCCCCCCTCTTCCCTGCCTACACAGAGACCATGAGCCAACATGCGCTACGTTTGACGAGTAGTTTTTGTCAAACGCCTCTAAGTGGATTTTCAATGGCAATTTTCAACTTAATTCCTTACCAACCTCCACACTCCTTCGTACACCCCCGACTCCTTATCTTACCTTGATGCCTTTGCTCCCCTCCCCTACCCGTTTATTCTTTGCCCAATACCTTTATCACGTTGCGTCTTTAAATGGCGCACGTGGCAAACGCTTCTTGCTTCATTCACATCTCCCACACTTGCCCCACACTCTTTCAATTTGGCCAGCTCGACACTCGACGCTCGACGCTCAATGCTCGATGCTCAATACTCGACTCTTGACGCTCAACGCTCGTTGCTCGTTGTTCTTTGCTCGTCGTTTTCTTTGGCTCTTCTGCATATCACGTATGCCCTTTGTGTTTATTTATTTTTATGTCAACCTCCATCTTCCGTCTTCCATCTCCCAATCCCCAATTCATATCCCTAGCGCGCCCCTACCGCCAATTTTCGGGCTTCCCAAAAAAAAAAAAGTAAACCAGCAGCCATTTATATTTACCCACGATGTCGAAATCGTCGTCGGCGTCGTGGTTGTCGTCGTCGACGTCAAAGTCCCATGTTTCACTTTGTTAAGCGTCGCGGGACTGATTGAAATTCGCGGATAACCTGAAATGGATTTTTCCTCTCCACAATTGCTTTTTGGTGGCAATTTTAGCGATTCACTTTGTGCGACGAACTTCCATAACAAATAACGAATAACGATTCGCAAAGATTCGGATTCTTCACTTGATTTAATATTTTTTTTTTTTCCATACACTTACATAAAGTATATTCACTTTTACAATGCATAGAACCTAGATATTATATATAGTATGTATTCTTGATCAGCAGTCAGCAAATCTAACATAACATTTTACAATTTCATTGCAATAGACTATATGTCATAATGGACTCTGTGTTTCACTATATTATATAGCTGTCATAGGAACAATATGTGAGAAATTAATTCTTTTGAAGAATAACTAAATTATTTATAATTCGAGCTTAGTGGCGACATATATGTACATGTCTGCAAAGTTTGGATGTAATCGGACGACCATTTCATCTAGCCGCAATAGAAACAATATGTGGAAATTTTTATTTTTTTATTCGCTGTAGGAAAAGCAAAATTATTATAGAAATTAAATTTAGTGGCGACTTTACATATCTGCCAAGTGTAACCCAAATCGAACAACTATATTATATAGCTGCCATAGCGTTAGTTGTTCAAAAATAAAATAGGTTGCAAGTGTATGAAAGTCTTCGTTGTAACGAAAAAAAAAAAATTTCCTTTCTTCTTATTTGTGTTCTTCCTGCAATTTTGATTTCGTTTCTGATTCCGAGAGCTGTGTGTAAGTCTTACGCAGAAAGCATTACTTGAACTTTGAGAGCAATTTAATAATTTAAGTTGTTGAAAGATACTTACACATATTTACGACTATTTTTAATCATAATTTTAGTCTGAAATACAATTATATTTTTATACTATTCAAATTCCTTGCAAATTTCAATTTATAATGAGTTTAGGAAAGTAAAGTTAATTATCCAGAACTTTTTTTTCTATTGCACTTGTAAATAATTAATCAAGAAAACAAGAATAGCAACAACACATAGACGTATTTCGCAACGATCCCAAATATCAAATAACGAAAAACCAAATTGCAAGTCCCAAAAGTGAAGAAAATAATGTTGTTCTTTTTTTCTCAGCTTCTTCTCGATGAACTCTTCGCTAATTTCGCAATGCTTTCCGAGGCTTTCATGGCTTTAGGAATATTATGCCAATTTATTTGTAAATTTATAGCAGAAACAAACACACACGCACACACAGAAGCACAGACAGTGACTGAGATTACGTATGGATGTGTGTGTGTGTGTGTGTGTGTGTGAAAGATTTTTATGTTCGCCTGGGAAAAAGTAGTAGAAAGAAACGAATCGTACAAACGGGAAAGTAAACGGGGGAAAAACGGGGCAAACGAGGCGAAAGCAAGGCGCGAAATTGCAAAATTAAATTTGCAGTTATTGCGCAACCATGGAGAATTGGTTACACTGTAACGGTATAAATCGGGCATTGAGCGCTCGACGTAACGTAATTCGTAGCGCAAGAAAGAGAGCGCGTGAGAGAGACGGCAGATAGAGCGATAGCCAAAAGGCGATAGAGAAATAACTTAACAAACCAAAGACATTGTCAGCTGTCCATGTATGTGAGTGTGTGTGTGTGTATGTAGGCGTGTGTGTATATAAGTATGCTGAGCTCATCCTTGTGCAAACTTTTATTATGCTTTATAGTCAATGGCGGGCGACTTCGACTTCAGCTACTGTTTCTGCATTTGCATTCAAATGAGAAATCTGGTTAACCCCAAGAGTTGATGCGTTCGCAATTCGTAAACACGCAAAAAAAAAATAGCAACAAAAACAATAACATGTAGAAGACATTTACGTTGAATTATTGTTCGATTTCTGCAGATAAACGCAGCTTTGGCTTTGCGTTTCGGGTGAACGCAAACAGCACAAATATTTCGTGCTATGAGCAATGTCAAAGCTTTGAGCCTTGCAACTTAAACTCAATATGCAAAAAAAAAAAGAAAAAGAACTATCTCTGAGCGAGATCGAGCGTTAAGGCTGCAGTCAGAGTGAGCAGGAAAATGCAATGCGAGAATAAAATTTCGTGCGTGCAGTTAAAGCTCACAAATACAAATACAAATACAGAGCAAATGAATGTAAGCAAAGAAACTTATTCTCTGAGCGAGCTCAAGCGTAAAATAGTGATAACTGCTCTCTCTTTAGCATGTGTCTCACTCTAGCATTTGAGCATATCTATTGCTGCGTTCTCTCACTCTGACAGCTTTTAATGCAAGACAGTGCATAGCTCTCTTAAGTTTATTGCTTAAAATTATTGCATTGCTTCTCTTACGTTCACTTTTGCAACTAAGTCAAACTTATTTTCACATACACAGAGAGAGAGAGAGAAAAAGACATTATTAAGCTTTATTTTTCGAGTACAATGCGTACAATTTCGTATCATAAATCTCAAAAGTTTCGAATCGATATTGATAATGCGCAAAAGTACATGGCGAAAAACCTTTTGGCACCACATGGAAAAGCATGTGTTAATTTTGGCTCTAAAGTCACATTCCATGCCATGCACATTCTATGCTATGAAATTAGCTGAGCCAGTGGAGGATAACATCGAAATACCAGGCATTGAGTTTTTGGGCAGTTGGACATGTTGACGACGGGCAGTGCAAAGTGCATATTGAAATTATTATGCGTGTGCATTCCGTGGCCACGCCGGAATGAGCTGCGATTTATGAATGCCATACTGCACATACACACACACACACACGCACGCGAGCGCGTAGATATAGCAAAAGTCTGATCTGCATTCCCCATTAAAACTCAAACTCACGCACAATTCCAATTGCAAGGTGAATCCTGAAACTGAATGCTATTTCTCTCTCGCTCTCATGCCTAAAGGCAGCAAGGACAACGTTGGTATCGTTGGCATCGTTGGCGTCGACGACTGCATTTTGCCGCCGTATACGAAAACGCGCAGACATTATAATTATTAATAAATACAAAAGCAGCTCCAACGATGCCTGTCCGCCAGACCAGCAGTAGCTGCGTGTCAGGGGAAAGGCGCAAAAACTATTTACGGCATGTACGCTCCACACACACACACACACACACACACAAACACACATATATACGGGACACCGTGCGGCTGGCTCCACATGCACAGATCCTTTGGCGAAAGTGCGAAAGTGGAATTAATATGTGGCACCCAAGCGACAACCAAAGCATTGCTGCTGCTGTTCCTGACACCGACTGTTGAAAGCAGTGCCAATATCTACCTCTCTCACTCACACACTTTGACTGCATGCAAGCGAGCGAGATAGATTGAGGATGTGGGCAGGCATTTTAAAATTTATGTCCCGAAATTGATTTTATTAACAAACAAAAAAATTGGCTTCTCACTGACAGCTGAATTAAAGCGTTGGCTTAATTAACATGCGAAAATATTATAGTATCCAAACATTCCCAAAGGATTCTGTTTTTGATTCAATTTCAGATTATGACGATTGCTGTCATGTCTGAGTTAACACATCAAATTAGAAGGAAGTTTTACATAATTTAACTAGAATTCTTCTTCTGCGTATATTTTTGCATGTTGCTTCTTGACGAATCGCGGAGTCTAGTCTTATTTAAAGTAATATAAACTATTAAACTATCATTAAATTTTTAACTTTTTTTATAATCTGCCGTCATAAACTTCTTATTCTTTTTATTTATACCCGATAGTCGATTATATTGACCAGTCAACATTAACGTATAGACGTCCGCTTAAGAAGAACCAAAGGGAACTTTGCGAAAGAGTAATACATATCGAAGCATTATGCTGTATTTTATAGTATTTTCGATATTTTTGAGTAACGGATATCTTATAATTGAGAATATTAGACTGCAGTGTTATTAGTCGTTTAATGATGGATTCTTCCAGAATTATTTTATTATATATTGATACATTTTGCATTTTTATACATATAAAGTTCTGTCATATATTCTGGTCTTCCGCAAACTAAATTTCCTGTACAAATTGTATAGAACAAAACTATATAAATCATAGAATCCACATATCATACAAAGAAAGTCGAAAGTGATAATCTTCTGATAAATCAGACCAGTATTATTTGAAATTTTAAGCTTGCCGTTATACATTTAAAGTTATTCCACAACCAAGAACAATCCGATCTAATTATATGGGATTAATAATAATTATATAGTAAAGTTTATACAATATTTATAGCTTAATATTTTTATATATGATAGAAGCTATTATAGAATCGATATATGATAAGCGCCTTTACTTTTTCTATTACAAATTTAATTGAAGCTGATTATATCGAAAGGGATCGAAATTATATAAATTAATATATCATATAGAATATATAAATCTGACAAAATTATATACTACGTACATATAATGAGTAGAGAGAGAGAGATGAGATGAATATGACTATAGGATCTTAATCAATTAATGTTGTACTATATATATATATATATATGTATTATGAAGTCTGCTTAGTCTTCAAAATCATTGAAATGAAGTGAGGAAACAAGTTCTTGAACAGGTACAAAAGCAATAATAACGTTTAATTTGTAAAAGATTTCATTATAGATTTTATGGTTTTGTCTAATTATCGTGCATGCAGTTTATCTGCACATCATCATCATCATCACCATCATCATCTTCATCTACATAACATTTAACACATTTTTAACACTTTTTCCAGTTGTTATTGTATGTATGTGTGTATGTTGTCCCAGTTTCTTAAATTATTTCCAGATGAAACTCTCGGAATGATTTCTAGGCAGTGGT
>JBAMBR010002967.1:0-47499 GCA_037044475.1 Zaprionus obscuricornis | reverse complement strand
TGGCAAGTGTAATCATTGACAAGCAGGTAAGAAATCAATTAAATAAATTCAAGTAAAATAAGAATTTGAACAAAAGAAGTGAACAAATTGCATTTTTTTTTGTATATTTTGTATATTTTTAATAGTTTTGCTCCATGTCCTCCGATAAAGAGGAAGAATGTGGAGCATACGCAAACTCGATGGTGAAGCCAATGTTTGGCTATTTCCACGAGATGAAAGTTAAGACAGATAACTTTGACAAGGAAATTGAGAAAAGAGACGTGAAAATAAATCAATTAGAAAAGGAAAATAAGGAATTACAAATTAAAATTGCGAAATATTCAAATATAGATGAACTTCTAAGCTCTAAAAGTGAATTAGTTATCGAGTTGAGAAAGCAAATAAAGTTACAAGAGAATATCGAACAATTGGCAATGAATTTACCAATGTTAACTAACAAAGAAGTCAAAGAGTTAGCACAACTTAGAGAACAAGTTAAGCAAAATGAAAATGAATTAAAAACTAAAAATGAAACACTTAATGCACAACAAGAAAATATAAATAAACTTGAAATTGAAAACAAGAAACATATTGATGAAATAAATAAACTCAACGATGAAGTTAATATAAATGAAAGAAAATTAAATGAAACTGAAAAAGAATTGCAAAAATCAAATGAAATAATTACTGTGAATAATGAAAAAATAAAAAAATTGGAAGACGAAGCTAAAAGCACAGCTGATAAATTGAAAAAACTAAAGATTAACAGCAGCATTGCATTTGCTCCCAATCTCAATTTCAATGTTTTATATAACTCTGAGATTGCCGGTCCAGGATGGATTGTAATTCAACAGAGAATCAAAGGGGGAGAAGACTTCTACAGAGATTGGGCCACATACAGGGAAGGCTTTGGCTGCTTTGAAGGCGACTTCTTCCTGGGATTGGAGAAGATTCATCGCTTGACAAGAGATCAACATTATGAATTGTACATTCATGTGGAAGAATTCAATGGTAAAACTTCCTTTGTCAGATATGATGAATTTGCAATTGCTGGAGAAGATGACAAATATAAACTTAAATTGGGTAAATTCAATGGAAGTAATAAATATGACTGGATGCACTGGAATAGAAATCAACGTTTTTCGACTTATGACAGTGACAATGATAGTCGGGATAATGGTAATTGCGCAGTTATAGCACATGGTGCCTGGTGGTACGATGGCTGTGGATTTAAGTAAGTTTCAAATTGACAGAAAATAAAATCTAAAATTAGTTTGTTTCATGATTTGATTTTGTTTCTTTCGTTTCAGCAATTTAAACGGAAAATACATCGATCATGAAGAGTGGAATAGGAAAGGCATTTGGTGGGGATATGATGCTAATACTTTGAAATCAGTTAAGATGCTAATACGTCCAGTGAATGGGCAATGAAAATAAAAAAAAATAAAATTATTAAAATAATTTTGTCAATGTCAATAATTAAAATAATTTCTAATTCAAATTGTAAATTCAAATGATGATGAAATCGATTAAAATAAATAAATTCTAAATGAACATTTAAAAAAAAAATAAATATATATATATTTTTTATCATTATCATTTTTATTATTTCAGAATAAAATTTGCACATGAAGATAAAAATAAAATAAATAAACTTAATAAAATGTAAAAATTTTCTGTTTGCATTTCATTTAACTTTGCAGAAACTTAAAAAATAAATTGTTTCACTTATTTTCAATTTCAGTTACAAAGACAAAGAAAAAATATAAAGAACAAGCCAAATATCGTATAGAAATTAGACATTTCAAACGAACAGTCAGATTATTACAAATTGCTGCAAATAAATATGTTTGTGCTAATTTTTATACGATTGTATGATAATGTATCTGTCCGTTTTCAACGCCCAAAAGTAGGCGGATTCGACTATTCGTTAAGTTACTGTTATCAGAGAGACTTACAATCTTTGCATGTTGATAATTTAAAAAAAAAAAAAAAAAAACAAGTAAGAAAGCTATAGTCGAGTATGCTCGACTATTTAATACTCGGTGCCCAACTCTTTACAAGTGTGAAAAAGAAAAAACTCTAAGTTAATGTTGTCGTCGTGTATGGGGTGAGAACAGTAGGCAAGCGTACGCTATAGAGACGCCTCTCAACTTTTGGAATTTGAAATGTCATGTAGCTTGACTGGGTGTGGGTGAAGTGGTGTGTTCAAAATGGTTTTCATCGATTTGTGGAGGCGGAGGGGGGCGTGGCAAAAATGCAAAATAAACTTGATCTGCCTGCAACTAATACAAGCACTTTGCAAAAAAAATGAAGTCTGTAGCTCTTATAGTCTCTGAGATCTGTGTGTTCATACGGACGTACAGACGGTCAGACGGACATGCTCCAATCGACTCGGCTGTTAATCCTGAGTCAGAATATATATACTTTATGGGGTCGGCCACGCCTCCTTATGAGTGTAACATACATTTGCGGCTGTCATAAACTCAATATACTCTTGTTACCCAATGGGCACCGAGTAGAAAAATAAAAATATCACTAATAAATATTCTTAAAAAATAAAACTTGAAACATACAAAAACTAAATTTTCGATCGATTGATTATATGGTAGTTATGGTAGATATAGTAACCTGATTTGAACTGCATTTTGACACAACCGATTTATGTATATATACATACATATGTATGTATATACAGCTAATGGCCATTGAGATAGGCTGTAAAGTGAGATACTAGTTTGGCTTAGTTAGACAAACAGATCGGCGGACAGAGGACTCCTGTTTACTCCTGCTGTTTATGCTGATTATGAATATATATATATATATATGAATATATGAATATATATATATATATATATATGAATATGAATATATATGTACATGCATGCTTATAGATGTTACAAATTACTGGCCAAAATTAATAATAAAAAAAAAAAAAAAACCTCTGCAAGGATATACAAATATTATAAAATATTATAATACTATAATTATATAATTATAAATGTATATAAATGATTATGATTATATGCAGTTTGATCCACTGTACTCACTTGCGCTCCCTGATGACTTCCTTAAGAAATGCCATGGCATCGTAATATTCCCATTTTGATTTAAAGCGCGTTGTGCCTAGCATTTTCTCATGATTTAACTCACGTCGAAAGATCTCACGCAACGATGTGAAAGTCCTTTGCACTCGCTCTCCGCTAACATTGAACATGCGACCGAGTTCATTCCATTTTATTGCTTTCTTTTTATCCGAACGCTTGTAGTGGGGCAGACGGCAATCCCATAGTATTGGATTGACGCGTACTAGCTCGATGAGTCGGCGCTTTTCGATGTTGTGACGTGAGAAGGCCATGGCCAGAATTTCGTTTGGTTTACTTGCTTTCTCGTCTTTCTCTCTCTCTCTCTCAGCCTCTTTGAACCAATCTCTATCTTTTACTTTACCACTGCGCGTGTTTGTGTATGTGTGTGTGTGTGTGTGTGTGTTTTTGTTAAGGTTAGCTTGCGTTCTCTTTAAACGATTCTCTTAACCCGTCAATTATTGTTGACATTGACTCTACCAAAATCGAAACTGCGCATGCTCTTCTGTGTGTGTCAATGTGTGTTTGAGAGTTGGTTTTGGCCAGTTTCGGATGCTGCGTATAGAAATGAGATGTGAGAAAATCATTAATATTATTTATTGTTGCCTGATTTTGATGCTTAACAGGCCGCAAAAAGTATGCAACACTTCGAACTACAAACCATTTCTTATACATGTTTCCACTTTATTGAAATGATGAAAGTTCAATGAACTGTTAAATAATGACATTGTGGGACATTATGGGGCAAATATAACAATGATTTAAGTTTGAGGTATTTTTTGCTATGAGTAAATTATTGCAGACGGCAACACGTAAGAAATGTATATGCAATTCTTCAATATATTTATTGTAATTATGAACCTATGTAAATCAAATGCAAATATCTTACAAATTTATAATAATAATAAATGCATAAATTATAAATAAATCAAATAAATCAAATATAAATCAAATATGACTTTAAATACAAATATAAAAAAAAAATTTTAATTTCAACAAGATAAAATTATAATTATATTATGAAATATGTTTTTAAATTGTAATTGTGATTAAATATAACAAAAACAATTTCAAGCAAATGAATATTAATATTAACAATTTAACAAATTAAAAAAAAAAAATTAAAGTATATTCAAAGTAAAGTATAAAGTATAAAATTAAAGTATAAAGTATATTCAAATATTAAAAATAATAAATAAAATATTTAAAAAACAAAATTATAATAAATATACAACAACATAAGAAATTAAAAATAATTAAATTATTATCAGTAATTAACGTATTATTAATTATATTAATTAAAAAAAAACATAAGTGAAAATATTAATGGAATAAGAAAATACAAATTAAATAGTAATAAGTAAATAAAAAAAAAATAATTTAATAGTAAAAAGAGAAAAATATATAATATTTGATAATAATAATTTCATTTTATTTTTTATTTTATTTAAAAGTAAATTATAATAAAATAAAAATATAATCAAAAAAATTGAAAATAAATAAGAGAAAAAAATAAAAATAAAAAAAAAAATTAAATAATAATAAGTGAAAAAAAATTAAAAATAAAAATTTGAAGAAGAATAATAAGACAAAAAAATAATATTAATAATAATAATAAAAAATAATAACGTTTAATTTTTAGTAAACAAAAGCTAATAAGACTAAATACTAATAATATGTTATTAATCATATTATTAATAAATAAATGTATAAAATATAATAATAATAATAATAATAATAATAATAATAATAATAATAATAATAATAATAATAATAATAATAATAATAATAATAATAATAATAATCAATTAAGATCTAACCAAAAATTGGCAAAACAATTAATTGCAAAAACTTGATTTAATTTATATTGATTTCTGTTAAATTTGTTGAAAATGCAAAGTAAATAATGAAAAAAGAAACTATGTATGTATGTAATGTATGTATGTATGTATGTATGTATGTATGTATGTATGAATGTATGTATGTATGTATGTATGTAGTCATAAGCAAGTACTTTATAGAAATATGTACATATGTATATACAAAGTACATTTAGATATAAGTATTGTTAGCCAAACAAATTGTATAAAATAAACATATTCAATGTTCAATGTTCAACGTTCTAGCGTTTGTATTCTCAGAATTGAAGCGTTGTGGTCGATAATGTGCAGGTACACGCTCATACATACATACATACATACAAATATACATACATATGTACATGTTTCTATATATACATACATATATAACGCCATATATGTATAGATCGGTAAATATAACTAATAATTTCATTTCATTTCTTTTGCATGCGAATAATGTACATAATAATTTATGCGTGAATAATGCATATGAGAAAGGCATTTAATGAAATTAGATCAAATATTTGAGTAATTAATTTCATAGGGGCAAAAAAAAAGAATTGAAAAAAAAAAATAATCAGAATTATTAAAATCATTTTTCTGCGAATTAGCAGTTGCTCATTTTTGTGATTCAAATAAAGTTGCACTATATTTATACGTACATATGTATCTAGTACATGTATTAAATATCATTATGATACTGAGCAAGACATGAAAGAGAGTTAGAGAGAGAGAGAGAAAAAGAAAGAGAGTGTGTGTGTGTGTATAGTAATACTATTTAATTATAAGTTATATGTTTTATAAAAAAATATAAGAATTTATAAAATTAATAATAAATTTATTCATTTTCTTCTTTTTTTGGGCATTATTTGATTTTTATTATAATTATAATTATTAATTTTATTTTTTATTTATATATATATGTATATATATATTCATATATATTATATTTAATTTTTTATTTTTAAATATTTATTTTTTTTGTTTAATGTAATGCGTTTGCTCTACATTATTTAAAGAAATTTAGATTTGCATTTTAATTTTATTGCAAGCTTTTCATTGCAGTTTAAAGCTTTTCATAAGCTTTAAGTTTACAATAAAGTTTTATTTATTTATTTATTTATTTATGTTTTTTTTTTTTTTCTTGTAGTTATGTTATGTTATGTTAATAATACGAAATGTAGCAATGTGATGAATTACCAATATCCTTAACATTGTTTTGACATTTGGTAGCACTCGCTCTCTGTCTGTCTCTCTCTCTCTCTCTCACACTCTCTATCTCTCTCTGTCTTTCTCTCTCTGTTGAGAGCTTACGTAACAGATTTGCCGCCTTTACTTTTATGTTTTCGTTTTCGTTTTTGTTTTCTTCATTCATTTATTTATTTATTTTGCCAATTTCTTGTATTGTATTCTTGCTGCAATGCACACACACACACACACACACACACACATCACAGACAGAGAGACACACATACAGACATTGATATACACGCTAAAAATACACGCACAACAACAGCAAGAATTCGCTGATACCAAAATGAACACGAAGAAACAGAGAAGAGAATAAATAATAATAATAACAAAAAAAATAATAAATAAAAAATACATAAAACATAAAACACTTGCACTTGCCTTTTATTTCATTTTCATTTACCGAAAATCTTTCGATAAACAATATTTTTTTTTTTTTTTGGTTATTTGAATTTTAATTGAAAATTTGTTGTTTTATTTGTTATAATTGAAAATTCAATAGGAATTTATTTCTTAGTTTTTGTTTTGTGGCAAAACCTGTGAGTTTTGTTTTTCTTTTGTTGTTGGCTTTTTTTTTATTTATTTATTTTTTTTTGTGGAACTAAAACATTTGACGGCTCGCAGGCAACTAAAACAGCAAAATAATTTATTTTTTTCATTTGTTATATGTTTAACTCACAAAATTGAATTTGTTGTACCGTGTGTGGTTTTCTTATTGTTGTTGTCGTTTATTAACAATATGAGCAGAACGTTGAGAATTTATTTCAATTTATTTCAATTAACAATATAACGGTTCTTGTTGTTGTTGCTTTTGTTGTTGTTGTTGTTGTTGTTGCTTCTTCTATCGTTGTTCGTCTCTACATATGTACATATGTATGTATACACAGAGATATTTATCTCGGCTACTGCTGCCACTTGTCATCGTAGTGTTAGTACATTTTGTATATGTGCTGTTGTTGTGTGTTGTATGAAGGCTATGCAACAACTATTTGCCACCACAAAAATCTGTAAACGATGCGAGCGCAAAATGTACCACAAAATTCACAAATACAATTCCAAACGCTGCTAACGTATCTGTATGTATATGGCTGTATGTGAGTTTGTGTGTGTGTGTGTGTGTGTGCACAAACACATACACACAAATAAGCGGGCGGACGCAGTGAGAGTAGTAACAACAACTACAACAACTAAAAGAGCTACTCAGAAACACAGACACATACATAAACGCAATTGCAAGCGTCAATTGATATTTGTTATACATTTGTGTATGTTGTGTGTGCGTCTCTGTGTGTGTGTGTGTGTGTATATACATATATTATTAAATTAAATTGTTTATTATGCGTTTATCGCTTTTGTCTGAGCTTTTGTTGTTGTTTTTTTTTTTTTTTGCGGCAGCACCAGCAGCACCAGCAACAACAGCAGCATTTACAAATGTATTTTTGTTGCCACTACTTGGCAGCAACTGATGCTCTACTACTGCTGCTGCTACTCGTTGTCGCGTTCGTCGTTGTTTTTCACAACTTGCCCCACAAAAAAAAAATACAAAAAACAAACCAACTGTAAACGAACTTAAATTTTTTCTTACGATGCTTTCGGCGCAGCATCGGCCGCTGACGATGAGCGCACGTAAGCCACATTGAGAGAACAAGCTGCTCTGCCCCTGCCTACTGTATGCGCTGCTCTGCCAACATGCCAATCTGCAAACGTGTGTATGTTGTATGTGTGCGTGTACAAAGAGAGAGCGTGAGTGAGAGAGTAAAGTGAGCAGCGCTCTGACAACGACCCACGCGTTGTTTTTTGGGGCTGACATTTTTGCTCTCTTAATTGTTGTTAAAATTTCTGTGCATATTATCGTTGTTTCTGTTGTTGTTGTTGTTGTTGCTCTTGCTGCTGTTGTAGTATTTGCTGCTGAGAGGATGCTTTTTCGCATGCTGTCTTCTTTTCTGCTGATGTAAACAATTGGGGGAAAACTTTTGCAGTGCTGCCAATAAATACTTTTGCACTGTTGTTACTAAATGCAAAGAGTAGCAAATTTTTTTTATATGATAAATAATGTTCAAATAATAAAAATAGAAAAATCAAAAAAAAAATATATATATTTATGTACATATATGTACATACATATATATACATATGTATATTATTTATAAATATATATTTATGCATATTTTTTTTTTCATGAATTTTATCCAATTATTTATTACTTCTATGTAAAACAACTGATCAGAATAAAATATTATAGAAGAAAACTGATAATGAAAATTGAGGTACAGCAATTGATCGGATATATGTATGTATGTACATATGTATGTACATACATATATATGTACATACATTTATATGCATACAAGTATTATTCTTTAGCCGTAAATCCTCTTTATACATATCAGTGAACAATAAGAGACAAGAGCCCAAAGCGTATAGAATACTATACGCCCTTCCCCTTGTGCGGTTTTGTTGAGAAAAAATGCTTGGCAAAAGAAAATAAACAAGAAACCAAAACAAAAAGCAACGCAAAAAGGGGCACTCAGCCACAGAGAGCAATAACATCGACAGCAACAATACCAACAACAGCATAAATATGAGTACGCGTTAAATAAACAAAAGAAAATCGATAATGCCCAAGATTGGCAAGAGCAGCGAAAGACACAGCAGCATAAGACGCAGCAGCAGCAGTCGCACACCGGCAGCAACACACAGCGCATAGAAAACTAAAAACAAAGCAACAAGCTATACAAATTTTAGCATCACAGACGCAATCAGTTAAAGAGCAAGCCAAAGAGAGATACATATACGTATATCAAGCGGAGAGAGCACACAACACACACACACACATATACAAATAAAAAGAGTATGTGTATAAACGAGGGTTGTGCTTGCCCTTGAGAAGCTATAGAACTTCTACTACCGTTGTTAGTATTCGTCAAAGAGTTTTTCACATTGGCAGAGGCAACAGGCAAACAATGTGACCGACTACCGTTAACAATGACTTGTCAGCATCCATCGTAGGAGCGATGAGCTCTCTCTTTTAATATATGTATATATGTATGTACATATGTATGTATGTATATATATTTTGCTCTCTTGCGTTGTTTGTTATTATTATTGCTGCTGACATTTAACAATGCGAACAAATACAAGCGAAAGCCACTCACATATACACATACACTGATAAACAAGCATAAACGTGCGCGTGGCAAAGCACACAGAGTTAAATATTCAATTTGCCGCTTGCTACTGCCTGCAATCAACTTTATTACTATGAAGCTGCCTCTGCTTCTGCCAGTGCCTCCGCCTCTGCCTCTGCCTTTGCCTTTGCCTTTGCCTTTGCCTCTACCACTGTCATTGGGTGACGTTGTTGTTATTTACTTATTGTTTTCGTCAGTTGCCATCATCATTCGTAGTCGTTGGTCGTTTGGTCATCTGAAAAATAAGCAGCGCTGTTATTGCGATACGACGCGTCTACTTCAACATCAACGTCAACGTCGGCATCGGCATCGGCATCGGCATTCATATTTATCAATCGTTGTGTTGGCCACTGCAGGCATACAAAATATACTATGCCCATCATTTTATACACATTCTCCCTGCATTCGCATTGTTAGGCCTATCAACATGCATATGCATGCATTTACATACATACATATATAGTCATACACATACATACATACATACATATATGTATATGTAATTTGTGCATCCAATGCTGTTACTGATGAAGCAGACAGTGCTCGACAAACGATTGCTTCAATATTTTGAATGAGATTAATTAATAACAATGCAAACATTACATGCACATACAAAAGTATTTACACACCTTTTATTAACATTCTTCTTCTCCTTTCTCTAATTGTTGTTCTTTTCTGTTTTATTCTGTTTTATTTATATTTAGAATTCGCGGCAGGTTTGACATTAATCACATAAAATAAATTCTTGTAAATTTTATGATTCTTTATTTTTTTATTAAAAATAATAAAAATTTTATAAAAAAAAAGAATTTATATATTGAAAATAAGAAATATCTACTAAAATAAATAAAAGAAAAAAAGGAATTTTTAAATTTCATATTGAATTTTTTAAATTTTTGTAAGTGAATTTCAAATCGTCTATTTGCAAATTTCTAGTGCACAATTTTAATAACTGGTTAAAATTATTATTATTATTATTATTATTTTTTTTTTTGGGCAATTTACATTTTGTGAAGTTACAATCTAAGTCGAGGGACCACGCCCCTTTGGACTTTGGACTGGCCTGGTCCCAATTAGTAGCGATTGACTTTGAAAGATGAAGCATGCAAGAAGCAAGCAAGCAGCAAAAACAACATCATCATAATCATCATCATCAGAGGCATAGGCAAAAGGCAGGGGCAGAGGCATAGGCAGAAAATAGTATAAAGAACTAGTCAAAGTCAAACAGTGAGAGAAACTTTTTCCTATGGGGCTGCAGTGCAAAAAGTTTTTCGAGCAGAGAAAAACTTGTGAATTATTTAAAATTATGCTTGTGCATAGGCAAAAATTGCATACTAACTAGAGTGAAATGGAGTACATACAGCAAAAGATTATGTACATATATGTGTGTGAGAGAGAGAGACAGAGAGAGAGAGAGAGAGAGAGAGATAGAGAATACTGAGTACTTGTCGTAATATTTTCAATTATGTGTCTGCCATTTGCCAGTAAATTGAGGTGAAGTATTTAAACGCAAATCGGCTTGAGGCTTGAGACTCATAAACAGACTGACAAACAAACAGACAGAGACAGAGACAAACACATAGATAGAAAGAGAAACAGAGAGAGAAAGAGAGAGAGAGAGAGAAATGAAAATCACAATTTTTATTTTTGTGTCTTTTTTTTTCTGTTTTAAATTTGTTATCTCTGCTGTCAGAGATTTTTCAACGAGCTGCCTAATGCAACCAGCCAGCCACCTTCCCCCTTCCCCATTCTCCACCCATTCATTAGCCTATGGATATCTCATAGTCTTATTTCTTTTGCAGCTGACTGACGTCTGTTTCCATTAAAAATCCATTTAAATATTATCTCTGTACGATTTTGCTTTATTTTTTATTTTTTATTTTGCGTTTTTTTTTTCTTTTTTTTTCTTGTATTTTTCTGCTTCGCCTTTTTGGCTTCCGTTTGACATTTAGCCACAAAATGCGAACAGACATCAGAAAATTTCAGTCATATCACATATGGAATTTAATGAGCTATAAACACATGCATATCGCTCTTTCTCTTTCTCTCTCTCTCTCTCTCTCTCTCATTATCTCTTTGTATATATGAAATTTATTTATAAGTATTTTTAAGTTATTATTTGATTTACTAACCTTGCTACATTTAATATAAAATAACATAATTATTACTTAATCTACATAAATTGACTTGAATTTTACGATAATTTTGTAAATTGAAATTTGCCAGCAAATTGTATTTATCAAATTCATAAAACAATTCCACATCAATAAAATGCTTATCAAGCATTCCTTTGCACTCTCTCTCTCTCTCTCTCTCTCTCTTTCTCTCTCATACACATACACATACAGTGAGTATTATTTGCAACATTTTGTGCAGTCAAATGAAGCATGGAAATTGTTTAGTTTCATATTGTAATGATATTCTACAAATCAATCGGCATGAATTTGCGCTTTATACATTTCCTCTAACTGTAAACAACATGCAACATTTTTCCCAGCATATTTCTAAGATTATTGGTACAGTGGGTAAAAATAAGATTTAAACACTGCAGATTCTGCACTGCAAATGCATAAGAGCCAAACGAAGCTTTTAGTAAAATTAATATTCATAGAACTCTTAAGATTTTGTTCGCTTTTGGCCTCCATTCGAATCGGACAGTTGGACAGCTGGACATTTGGACTGTTGGACTGTTGGACAGCTATACGGTCGAGGCCGACAACCTTTTCCAGGCCGTATACTTCAACAAAGTCAAGCGCTCAATTACGTAACTTTATGTTTTGGTTCACAGAATGTTTTATTTACCTTAACGTTTTTTTTTTTCCTCCTCCCTTTATTCATATTTTTTTTTTCTACTCTTTAGCGAGTAGGACCGTCTACAATATTGTAATTTGGCATATTCCTTCATTTTCTATACTTATATTTCTTTCCTTTTTTTTTCGTCGGGCAATGAAAGCAACGAAATGAAAACAAAGAAATCAAAAAAAAAAATAAAAAAAAAGAAAAACGTTGCGCAAATAAATGCAAAATAATATTACGAAAAGTTGACCAAAAAAAAAAAAAAAAAAACAAGAAAATAGCGAAAAGATGGTCGATGCAATGCATCGACTATGTGTAGGTCAGGTAGGCGGAGAAGCAAGCAGAGTCGTTGCACTCAGCTGGTGCGCCTAAAAGCACACACTTCATTTCTAAATAGAATTTCGCAATTTGCCAAAAGTTCTTCGTTTTCGTATTTTCTCCATCATTCCCTTTGGCCATTACTTGTCCATTGATTTCAATTCCAATTCTTTCTTCTTTTTCTTTTGCGTTTTTCATTGCTCATTGGCTTCTTTTGCTTGCTCCTTGCTCTTCCTCTTAGTCTTTCTTCGATTTTTTTTTTCTCCTTTTTATGCTTTGTGTGCAAATTTCTTGTTGTTGTTTTTACTTTTTTTTATTTCGTCTTTTCAAGTTGACTTTTGAACATTTTGTTCAGTATTTTAATGTGCAATTTAGCAAAAATTTCATTTTGATTTGATTTTTTGAGTGCCACAAAATGACTACGATAATATCCATTGATATTCATAATGATGATGATGATGATGATGATGATGATGATGATGATGATAATAATGATTTTTCAAATATATTTAAATTTATTTTCATGTTTACTTAAATAAATAATTTTGTATTATTTCTCAAGAGTTTTAAATTCAGTTTTTATTTCTATTTTAAGCCTATGTATTTTTTATTATAATTTATTTATTTTTTAATTTTCATCTTTAATTAAGATTAATTCATGTTTTTTTATTGCTAATTTTGCTACCTTTTTCTTTCAAATATTTTTTTTTGCAATACTTTATAATATATATATATATATATATATATATATATATATATATTTTAATATTTATTTTTCTTTTCGATAAATTTTATTTTAAAGCTTTTTTTTCTTTTCTTTTATTTATTTATTTATTTTTCTTAATAATTTTTTTTTATTAACGTTGTTTTATAGTTTTATAATACCTAAAATAAATGAAAAATTATTTTTTTTTTTTTTTTGAATAAACTTTATTATTCCTTATGCTTCGGAGAGGGGGGGGGGCAGATAAAATTCTATGTATATTTAAATTTTTAAAGAGCAAAGATTCGTTTCGAGTGTTCAGCCAAATCGGGAAGGTGGAGTGGTTGGTGGATGTGAAGATATAATATTTTCACAGTCCCTCCCGACTGGCCCAACTCTGTGTACTATCAGGATCAATTTGGTTCAATATGCCTAAGTTCGGTAGGTATCGGGTAGCTTAATGGCGGTAACGGTAACGGATGCGACGAACGGTCTTGTAACGGTAACCATCCTTGGCAACTTCGGTACCTTCATCGGCAGCCTTAACCTCAGCAGCTTCGGGCACTGCCTCAACTGGTGGCAAGTATTCACCATTGGTTGCCTCAGCGGCAGCAGCATCTTCAGCAGCAGGAGCAGCATCAGCCTCACGACGATGACGACGGAATTTCAGTTTACGAACGGTCTTATAACGATAACCATCAGCACCCAACACAGTCTTCAGCTCTGGTGCCAATTCAACCTCAACTGGTGGCAGATATTCAGCGGTGGGCTCAGCAATTTCTGAAACATCACGACGATGACGAGCACGGAATTTCAATTTGCGTACAGTCTTGTAACGGTAACCATCATCAGCGACCTTAGTATCTCCAACCTCAGCGGCATCCAATGGTGGCAAATATTCTTGAGTTGGTGGCAGATATTCCTGGTTGGGCACTTCGCGACGATGACGCAACTTTAGGCGACGCACAGTCTTATAACGATAACCATCCTCGGATAAAGCAGCTGCCTCAGCATCACCAACAGGTGGCAGATATTCAACTGAAGGATCCTGGACACCGGATTCGGCGGCCGATTGAGCTGCAGCAAAGGCAACTAGGCAAAGTGAGAGTGCACCGATGAAAAGTTTCTATGGTTCAAAAAAAAAAAAAAACAAAAACCAAAATCAATATAAATGTATCTCAAGTTCACTACAAATTAATTTGGGTTTGATAAAAAATTAGTTCAGATGTACTATAAATTTAGTTCAGATGTACTATAAATTTAGATCAGGTGATTAAAAATTAAGTTCAGGAGTACTAAAGTTTTAGTTCAGGCGTACTAAAAAAAATAGTTCAGATGTACTAAAAAAGATTAGTTCAGTTGTACTAAAAAAAAAATTAGTTCAGTTGTACTGGAAAAAATTAGTTCAGTTGTACTAAAGATTTAGTTAAAGTGTACTAAAAATTTAGATCCGGTGTACTAAAAATGTGCTGTCTTAAGTGCAGGTATTACAAATTTGACAGTGTTGGTTTAAAAATTTGGTGCGAGTGTATTAAAATTTAGTTGAAGTGTATTGGATTTGTACTAAAATATAGCACAAGTGCTTAACACTGTACTATAAGCTTCAAACTTATAGCCCAAATGTGCTAAACATTTAGTTTAAATAAAATTTAGTGCAATTGCACTAAAAATGCAGTTCAAGATTTGCAAAGACTTGCTTGAACTGTATCAAAAGAATTGATGTAATACTAAATCTTGTATTTTGTAAGAAATAAAAATTTGGTGGCATGATGTACTGTAAATGTATTTAGCACACACACCTCAGGACACTTACCATGATTTAGCTGTAGTTCTTTCGTACTATGCGAAACTAAGCGAACTGACTGAAGATGTTACTGTGTCGTAGGTATTGAACCCAATGATGTCTTGCTAACAATTGTTTAGCTTATTTATACCGAAAATATGGATCATTTACTCAGGTAATACGGCAATCAAAATCTAAATCTGGTTTTTTTTTTTTTAATAAAAAGAAGATTGAGAGAAGCACAAGAAGACACAAGAAGGCTAAAAGCAAAACATAAAAAAAAAATAACGAAAACAGAAAAAAAAAAATAATAATAATAAAAAACAAATGGTTATAAAATAAAATCAAATAAAATAAAATGAAATAATGAAGATGAGGGCGAAGAAACATAATTGAAACAATTGAAATATGGAGCCAAGTGAAGTGGGCATCAAAAGACGGACAAGACAGACGGACAGCAGACAGATAGATAGAGCAAACAGAGTTTCGGCACTTGCTCTTGCTTTGGCTCTCTATTAACCACTTGATATTATGGCTATGACGAACCTACCAATCGACTCACGATTCGCTTGGTCAAAACGTACGCCTTCATCTCTTACTTGGCTACGCACTTGACTTGACTACAATTATTTATTATTTATTATTTATTTATTTTAAAAAATAATAATTTTTTTTTTCATTTTATATATATTTAAATTACATTTTTTATCATAAACATATTTTTTTTATATATATATTTACATATTAATACTTTAAATTATATATTTAGTATTTCATTTTTATATTTATTCAGATTTATTTATGAAATCTTTCAAGCACTTATCGCCACTTAATTGTTAAGTTCTTAGCCCAAGTAACTCAATAGAACACTTGAAAACGTTTTCTGACCTTGAATATTGCTACACTTCATAATTTTTATTTTATTTATTTATTTTTTTTTTTATGTTTATTTATTATCTATCTTTCAGCACATTTTTGTTTCCTACTTTATGCGCGAAGCACTCGAGTGTCCAATTAACATTAATGAGTATTACGCGCATTATTAGATCATTTTGTACGGTTCGCTTTTACAGCATTACATACATTTTATTTTTTTTTTATTTTTTTATTGATCTTAAATTTAATACGTCTCAAAGTTAGTTTAATTACATTTGAAATTACAATTAAAGTCTTGTTTTTTTTTTTGCTTTCATTTTTCCGTTTTGCTTTTCATGCTTTATTCTTCTTTAGATTCTTCAACATTTTTATTTTACGCTTTATGCCTCTTATTTCATTTTGCTATTTTTGGCAATTTTCAATAATATTTAAGATGAAAAAATAAAATAAATATTTCAAGTAATTATAGATATTTATTTTTAATCATTATTGACAAGTTTTTCAAGTGTTTTTTTTTTCAGTATATTTTTAATAATTTTTATAGCCATTTGTTACTTATTAAACAAATAAAAGATTTGCACAATTTGTAGCATTCACTTATAAATAAATTCATAATTAAAGCTATTTCTTTCACATATTTATCATATTTCATATAATCATAAGGTAATGCCAAAGTAAGATTATAAATATATATTTTAATATATTGATATTGATATATATTAATATTTAATATATTTTAATATATTTTATATATTATACATATATGTTACATATATAAGCAACAACTAATAAATAATTATTTGTCACACTTTAGAATATTTGTAGTTCAAGATCATTTCAAATTTCAATGTTGCTGACGTCAAAATCTCTGCATTATCAGTGCTTCACCATTTGTTATTCATGTTCAAGAATTTCCAAGCTTACTGAAATTTTGATAACTCAAATCACGCCATCCAAGGTTCAAGGTCTTTATCAGTGACTTTGACATTTGATTAATAGTTCAACAAAGCTTTAATTCTTTCGAATTTCACAATCAAAATTCTTTGTTTACTTTTGTCTAGTAAAGAAAAGTACAAATTTTTAATTTACTAATTAAATTAAAATAAAAATTGAATTGAAAGTGAAAGTGAAATGAATTTCTTAAGTGTTCTACTTCTATATATGATATTCCGGGATACTCCCGGTCGTCATCAGCTAACACTCTCCAATGGCTTTAAATTCGATGTGCTGTACAACTCTGAAATTGCCGGTCCAGGATGGATTGTAATTCAACAGAGAATCAACGGCAAAGAAGACTTTAACAGAGATTGGGCCACATACAGGGAAGGCTTTGGCTTCTTTGATGGCGACTTCTTCCTGGGATTGGAAAAGATTCATCGCTTGACAAGAGATAAACATTATGAATTGTACATTCATATGGAAAGATTCAATGGAGACACTTCCTTTGCCAGATATGATGAATTTGCAATTGCTGGAGAAGATGACAAATATAAACTTAAATTGGGTAAATTCAATGGAAGTGAAGAAGTTGACTGGATTGATGCTCAAAGAAATCAACCTTTTACGACTTATGACAGTGACAATGACAATTGGATTGATGTTAATTGTACAGTTTATAGACATGGTGGCTGGTGGTACAATCACTGTGGACTTGCGTAGGTTTTTTAATTTATAGAAAATAATCTAAAATTAGTTTGTTTCATGATTTCATGATTTGTTTTTGTTTCTTTTGTTTCAGCAATTTAAACGGAAAATACATCGATCATGAAGAGTGGAATGATAAAGGCATTTGGTGGAACAATGTGTTGTCTTTGAAAACAGTTAAGATGCTTATACATCCAGTGAATGGGCAATGAACATAAATAAATAAAAACAAAGTCAATATACCCTTGATACCCAATGGGCACCGGGTATAATTATGAAAATATTGTTAATGTCAATAATTAAAATAATTTCTAATTCAAATTGTAAATTCAAATGATGATAAAATCAATTTAAATAAATAAATACTAAATGAACATTTCAAAAAAAATAAATATATATTTTTTTTTATTATTATTTTTATTATTTCAGCTACATAAATAAATAAACATAATTTATTATATTGCAAAAATTATCTGATTGCATTTTATTTACATTTGCAGCAACTAGGAAAAATCTTTCAATTATTTTCAGATTTCATCATTTTATAAGACTTTGCAAATATAACTACTCTGCGTCTGTTTATTTGAACTTTTGGTTTGCTGCTTGTATTTATCAGTCTCTTTCTATCATTCTTTCTCTCTCTCTTTCTTTCTATGTGTATGTTGATGCTCAGTCAGAAATCTGTTGGTCATGAATTCATTTGAAGCATAAATAAAAGGGCGATCAACACTTTATAAACACAGACAACGAGCAAATATAAATGACAGTAATAATAATAAAGAAGAAGAAGAACAACAACAACAAAAATGACAACATAAACAACAACAACAATAACATTAATAATGTACAGCACTTGAAAAATAATGCATTAAATCGAATCAGAGGCGCATTTAATTGGCCACGCCCACTTGTTCAAAATATATTCTCATATTTCGATTGTCTGATAAATCCCAAAATATTGTTTACTCTCTCTCTCTCTCTCTCTCTCTCTCTCTTTAAGAGCAGGAACAGCACCTTGCACAAGTATATGATGTGCATTAAAATGAAATTAAATGAATGCGCTGCACATTTCAGTTTTTATTGCTATTGTTGTTGTTGTTGTTGTTGTTGCTGTTGCAACTGTTGTTGATACTGTCATTGTTGTAACAAGCGTTGCTGCTGTTGCATATTTTATAAAAGCCAAATGGGCCGGATGAGGGGCGTTGAGTATTGGATGTAGGCGTGGTTGAAGAGACGCGTCGCTTGTAGTGTGTTTGCATTTTCCCCTTTCTTTTTATTCTTTTCCATTTTATTTACTTTTTTTTTTTTTTTTTTTTTTGTTGTCTTCGTTCTGTTGCTGAACAATTTAAATCGCATTTTGCAACGTAAAAGCCGGCACACTGCACGTATGCGTAATATCAGCATACAAGCAACAACAACAAATAAATAACAAATAATAAAATATGTAAAAAATTAAGTGAACAATTAAATGCAGCTGATATTAATATACAAAAATAAAATATTGATTAAATATTTAAAAAAAAAAAAAAATAATAATAGAAAAATAAAATAAATTAAAACAAGAAAGCAAAGTTATTTTCGACTGGCCAAAGATTTCATAACTATGCAGTCTTAGAGAAAAACTTAATTTTTCGGCCTATTGTTCCTATGACAGCTATATGTTAATATGTATGATAAAGTGGTTTAAATTTTTATGAGATGCGTTAATCGTTACTACACGCAATTCATATAAGTTTCAGCCCGACAGCTTAAAATATAATGAAAAAACAAAACTTTAGCAACTTTAAATAATAATATTCACAATGCTTCCGTGATTTATTCAGCGGCAACTAACTAAAAGAGATCAAAAGCAACTTGATGAAATAGGCGTACAGAAACTAGAAGCAAGCAATCTCGTGAGAATTCAAAATAATTTGATGCGGAAAATGAAATTTACTTATAATATTTTGTTTATGCCTCTGAAGAACATCAATGGTAACTGGTGTCGCTCCTTAGAAGAACAGGTACAAACATTCGCGGAACACCTTGGCGATAGATTCACTGCTTTTAATTTTGCATCTGAGGAAGACATCAACGGAATAAATGAAGTACTACAGCGTCCATTCCAGATGTCACCTCCAATAAGACATATCCGTCTGGAAGAAGTCTCAAATATGATACGCTCACTCAAAAGACGAAAGGCTCCAGGTCACGACCTAATTAGCAACCCAGATCTTAAAATCCTCCCCAAGAGAGCACTATTATTTATCACATTGATATTTAATGCGATACTTAGAGTTCAATACTTTCCCAAAAAATGGAAGAGTGATAAGATCAGTATGATTCTAAAGCCAGGGAAGCCGGAACATGGAAAGACTGATAGCTTCCCGAATAAAAATACACCTAGAAGATAATGAAACTATCCCAATGCATCAGTTCGGATTCAGAGATGGCCACAGTACGATGGAGCAATTGCACCGTGTAGTGAATGACCATAAAGAATACTGCAACGGTATTTTCCTAGACATTCAACAGGCATTCGATAGAGTTTGGATCCCAGGCCTCCTAGCCAAAGTCAAAATAGCGCTGCCAGCCAACCTTTTCGAGCTAATCAGATCGTTCCTTACAGACAGGGATTTTTGCGTTCAGTCCAGAGACGCAACCTCTGCAAATGTTACCATTGCAGCAGGCGTACCTCAGGGAAGCGTCTTAGGACCCCTACTGTACTCCATCTTTACAGCAGACATCCCCAAGCCAAGCTACGATGAAATGACCAATGATAATAGCAAAATGCTGCTGGCTAGCTTCGCTGACGACGTCTGCTTTCTCAACTCTTCGAACAGTGAGATCGAGTCGTCACAAACACTGGCTAAATACTTAGGCCTCACACTGGATAAACGCCTAACTTTCCGGGAACATATCGCCAGAGTCGTCAAAATGTGCAACGTAAAGCGTAACCAACTATACTGGATGCTTAATAAGAAAAGCAAACTACCCATGAGATGCAAGCGTCAGATTTATCAACAAATCATAGCACCAACTTGGAGATACGGAATCCAAATTTGGGGAGTGGCGGCTGCGTCCCACCGAAAACGAATCCAAACCGTCCAAAACAAAACTCTTAGACAAATCACTGGCTGTGAGTGGTATGTTAGCGGTCAAACTCTTCACAATGACCTTAATCTGAGCCTTGTTGAAGACCAAATCTCGTTCTTCTCTAGTAGATACAACGACCGACTAACTGCCCACTGTAATCGCCTTGCCCGGAGATTACAGGGAGTTACTCCTGTTCGCAGGCTCAAAAGAAGACATTTTGGGCTACTTCTAAGATAACAATAATAATAATCTGACTAATTTCCCTACATAATAAGACGAAAATTAATTATAACCATAATTAAGTGATTGTTTACATAAGACAACATTTAGGTTAAAGGCTTTAATTAGATCTGTTCCTGAATAATGTTAAATAATGATGTTAATTAATTAAAAAAAAACATTTAAAGAGAATATTTAAATCTGAAAGATACTTTTGTAGCTGTCAGATACTTTTGCATCTCAAGGATAATTTTGTATCTCAAAGTACTTTTGTATCTCAAAGATACTTTTGTATCTTGAAGATACTTTTGTATCTATCAGATACTTTTGTAGCTGTAAGATACTTTTGTATCTCAAAGATACTTTTGCATCTTAAAGATACTTTTGTATCAGTCAGATACTTTTGCATCTTTCAGATACCTTTGCATCTTTCAGATACTTTTGCATCTTTCAGATACTTTTGCATCTTTCAGATACCTTTGTATCTTTTAGATACTTTTGTATCTGTTAGATACTTTTGTATCTGTGAGATACTTTTGTATCTGTGAGATACTTATGTCTCTGTCAGATCCTTTTGTATCTAATTGGAACCAACTTGGGTTAGGGCTAGTTTAAATTTCCGTTACTGCAGAAATAAAATGCAAGTCATGCGCCAAAGCCAGAAATGTCGAAATCTTTAAATTTTCAATATAAAATACCAGGCGAACAGAAACTACCAGAATGTTGACGAATGAAAATTAATATAAATTTGAATTTCGGCAGCATTTTGCGATATCTCATCCTTAAAGTAAGCTATACAAAATTTGTTTGCCTCTTACTGCTGACTGTTCAGATTAACAGTGAAATGCTAAAAATGCAGCTGCTTGCTGTTAATTTCTGTTTGCCTGGTATTTCAAGCAGAAAATTCATAGATTTTTTTAATTTTAGACTCCGAATATGAGTATATCTGAGTCGGCAGTAACGGAAATTTAAATTCATATAAAATATCTCTGAAAATGAAATACCATTAAGTTTCTTTCCCATAATTGGAATTGGAATAATTTCCCAAATTTTATATATATTTTGTTTTAAATAAAATATTTATTTTATAATTTGTGATTAATGTTAAACATTTCAAAGTAATTAATATAGTTAAATATAATTTGTTTATGTGTAGAATTATTTTTATTTAATTATTATATGACGAAACAAGTGGAATAACGGTATCAAGGGATATACATATAGTATTGTAATTTGCAAGCACATAATTTTTGTAACCAAAAGAGATTCAAGTTTTTTATGTTCATCGGTAGACAGACGAATTGTGCGACGTACAATAATGTTGCAAATGTCTGCTGTCATCATCAAGAAATAAACTTTCATTGTATAACAGCAATGAAAATAAATTTTTTTTTTTTTTGTTGTATATTATTATGATGTATCTATATCTACTATAATATCTATATCTATATCTATCTATTAGTTAACAAAACTATACTAGGCACCTCGTCGAAAAGTCATGTGGATGGCATCTCTTCAGTCTTTTCTTTTTTTGAGCTAAATGAAATATTATGCCTAACAATTTTTTATAAATACGAAATGTAAAATGTTAAAAGCAAAATTTTATAAATTGAAAATCTATTAAAATAATTATGACAATAAATAAAATATTATTATTTTTTTTTTTTTAATTAATTAACATCTTTATTTAAAATTATTCAGGAACAGATCAATTAAAGCCTTTAACCTAAATGTTGTCTTATGTAAACAATCACTTAATTATGGTTATAATTAATTTTCGTCTTATTATGTAGGGAAATTAGTCAGATTATTATTATTGTTATCTTAGAAGTAGCCCAAAATGTCTTCTTTTGAGCCTGCGAACAGGAGTAACTCCCTGTAATCTCCGGGCAAGGCGATTACAGTGGGCAGTTAGTCGGTCGTTGTATCTACTAGAGAAGAACGAGATTTGGTCTTCAACAAGGCTCATATATGTATGACATATATATATAGTATATGTATTAAATGTCATATATAATGTATGTTAGCGATATTAAATCAAGAAATGAAATGTAAAATATTATTAAATTTAAAAAAAAAAATACAATAATAATAAAATATTAATAATAATTAATTGAATAATATTGTTTTAATATTGATTGTAATAGGAATATAAAAAAAAAGTAAATTTATAAAGTGCATCAGTTTCTTTACTCGCTCTCCCTTCTCTTCACGCTCATTAAGTAATTCTAAATTTATCGTTCTCTGTCCTTGTCTTGCTTCCTGATTTAGCTACGTATGGTATATCGGCTTATGGCTGTATGTCTGTATGACTTTGACTTGCAGCTAGATGATAATGTGTCATTATATTAAAAGCTTTGGCGCATACGCCATCTGCCGGCCGGCAGCTCAATTCCCTGGGCAACTGTGTAGAGTTTTGGCTTGGCAAAATTTCATTAGCGTGTTTAGCTTTTGTGGTTCGCATAGTTATTGTACTTGTTGTTGCCAATAAAACTAAGATGCCAACGGGAATTGCCTTCATTGCATGCGCATCTCTCTTGACTCTCTTCCTCTCTCTCTCTCTCTCTCTCTCTCTCAAGTGCATGCCTGAGCATGTTTATTTGGCTTCAAGCGCTGCCTCAAAGTAGGCAATTAATTTGTTAATTGTCGTGTTGTTGGCCAAATTGATGGCATTCGACATACTTGGCCAAATTTTGTTAAGCATGCTACAAGCAAATTGAGTTTTCGCGGCCGTCGAAATCATTTCAGTTAAATGACCTGAAATTAAGGAAATAATTAATTTTTAATATAAAATTCAATTATTATTAAATACAAAATATATTAAATAAACATTAAGAAATATAAATAATTAAAAATTCTAATTAATGATGTATAAAAAAAAAATAATTGAGATTTATTATTAAGAATTTTTTTTTTACTTTTACAGCATTAACTAGAGAATTCTCTGCATGTTAAATTGTAATTAATGTTGTTTATCTAAATATTTTATAAGCTTTTCATCATTTCAATGTAAATTTTGCAGTTTTTATTTTTATTTTTATTCTTTTTTTTTTTTTGTTTTCTAGTTGCAAATTGCAAGTTGTGCAACAATGCGTATGCTGCATTTGGTTAAATGTTGCAATGTGCCACTTTGACAAAGCCACATACCAAACACATACAATGCATAACTCTTCCTACCTCTCTCTCACACACACACTCTCTCTCTCTGTCTTTGTTGCTTGTTTATTTTGTCAACTGTTTACTGTGCGTAAATAAATAAAATATAAATTGCAAAAATTTTGCATTTAGTCTGATGAAATGCTTTTAGTTCCCGCGAATCTAAAAAAAAAAAATAAAATAAAATAAAATAAAGGAAAACAATAGAAAAAAAAGAGGGAATAAAAGTAATTTTAGAAAAGTAGGCGTGGCAAATTCTATAAAGCATTACATAGTATCAATCAGCATCTTTCCGACTGTCTGTTCGTCTGTCCATATGTTTGTCTGCCTAACCATCTGTCTGTCCCCGCTGTCTTTGACCTGTAAAAAAAATAATTTGGATTTCCTGTTTTCATATGAATTTTATATTTTGTGTGTTTTCTAATAATTTCAGTAACTTATTGTTTTTTTTTTTTTTTTTTGTAAATTGAAATCAATTTTTAGATTTTCCATGTGTGCAATGTGTGTCTGTGTTTGTGTTTTTCAGCAATTTTCAGCAGTTCATAAATGTCATGTATAGTTCATGTAACACCTGTCATCATCATTATCATCATCACCCATAATATCCGTACTTGCATCCGCACTCGCATCAACATTCACATTCACATCCATTGGCCACATCATCATCAACGACCACATGATATGGTTCACTAGTATATATCGTATATATATATATATATATATATATATATATATATATATATATATTATTTTTTTTTTCTTCATCCGCTCGTTTAGCATATGTTGAAATTGTTCGCATAATGTTCCCTTAATCCCCAAACCAGAATACACTGTATAGTCCAACTGACAATGTATACGGCCATCTCTCTCACACTCACACTCTTGCTTTCTCTCTCTACGAAATGCACAGTAAGCGCTGCATATGGCAACTCGACGACAGTGTTTTTGCCGCTTGGCTTGTTGTCAAATAATATTTATATACTATTCGCATAATGCATGGATTATTTTCTTAATTGATGCTGATCGGCCTATTAAACGTATAAACTGTCATCACTATAAACCATATAACATACATACAGCCCGTTTTATGCTGCACTTAACCAACATTTGATATTTAAAATGAACAATTTTTCAAACTTATTTGCAGCTTTGTGGTTGTAAAATATATTCGCGCTAAAAGTTAATTTGATTTTGTTGACCGCATGTAACATTTTTGTGAACTTTTTGACTTTTTACAAATTCCACCTAAACAATGCATTTGTGTGTACTATTTGTGGGCGTGGCAAGTTTCATATACAATCATTAGTATTAGTAATGCATTATTTTTATAAATAATTATTATTTAAAAACTCTTCAAATTTTTGCTATTTAAATTTAAACTTTTAAATGTTTCCAATAATAAAAGAATAAAAATAATTGCTACATACTTTTGGGGATGCATGCAAAATACTTTGTAACTTGAAGATATTTTGAAATGATTGTCGAATGAATATATGATGGAATTGTAGTAAATATTATTTACACTTTTGAATTGTATTTATATATCACAGACGCGCACACACACACACATATATATAAGCATATATGTATATGTTAAGCATACTTAATCCATCTAATTTCATACTTAATCAATTCAACATGAAGATTGCGCGCGTGTTTATATATTTACTCAATGCCACTCACTGTGTGCAGTATGTTGTCTACTGTGTGCTGTGTGCTGTGTGCTATGTGCGTGTCCAGTTGCATATTACAGGATTAAGCACTTAACAACAATTTCACGCACGCATTTTAAATTAATTATGCGTTATTTATAAATAAATGAAATGCACACGCAACAAGAGCGCACAGCACAGCAGAGCATAGCATAGCATAGCATAAAATGATGTCTATAGCATCAACATTTCAGAAAAAAAAAAAAAAACACACACACACACACAGAGAGAGATATACACCTGCCTCCCATCTGCCTAAGCTCCACACTTATCCTCTGATATGTGTGCTGTGTACACGTGGCTGCTGCCAGAGGATTTGATGGTGAAAAACCACAGGACGAACATGTTGCGCTTAAAATACTTTGCTAATTTTTCGCTAATATTTGCCAGGTGGCTGTTGCCGTTGCCGTTGCCGTTGCCGTTGCCGTTGCTGTTGCTGTTGCTGTTACTGTTGCTGAAGTTGTAGCTGTAGCTCTCAACGTTGTTTTTTTTTGTTTTGTTATCGTTGTTGTTGTGTTGTTGGGATTTCTGTTTCTGTTGCTATTGCTGTTGTTGTTGGTCGTTTGGTTTGTCTGCCTGTCGGAAATAACAAATATTTAAACGTATTTAATTAAAACTCACAAATGAAACCGCAACGCGCAATGAGCACTGAATCTTCACAGCTCCTGTTGCACTCTACCATTCACTCTTATCCTGCAACAATTTGCATTACATTTTATGCCAACACACACATACTCAGCTGCATAAACGCGGCTCAAATTATTGTTTATTTATTTACACGCTATAGTCATGTCTCTCTCTCTCTCTCTCTCTGTGTGTATGTGTGTCTGAGTGTTTGTTTCTATTTGAATTTCTATTTATGTTTGCCAATGTATGTCTATGCGTGTGTGTGAGTGTGTGTGTCTGTATGTGTGTGCGGTCTTCTAAAGCGTTTTTAGTTTCGTATTTTTGGCAATATTGGACTTTATGGCTGATAAGCGCAAGTAAATACTCTAAAATTAAAATTGTAATCAAAGAGAGAAATTTTTTACAAATTTTTCACTTAGTTTCAAAATTTCAAAATTCATTATTTTTGCTAGCAAAAGCAAAGCTAGAAATTATATTGTTAAGTTTTTAACAATATTTACTATTACAATTAATTAATTAAATAAAATTTGCATTTGAATTGGCCGCGGTAAGAGTATTTTGAAATTGTATTAATTTTCGATGCATACTTTTCGGCTGGCAAATTATTTCATTTGATCGCGCATGCAAAACCAAATTGTATTGCATACTTTTGTGCGCTCATTGTTATTTGATGCTGCAACAATCAAGCACATCACACATACGTCACGTTGGTCAAACGATATACACAACGGGATATTCACTTTTACCCAAAAATTGTGGTCTTTGATAACGTAAACTTGTTTTTTTTTTATTGTTTTGATTCTTTCTCTTCTTCTTTTTCTTCTTCTTCGAAAGCTGATTGCATTTTTCGTAATTTAAATGAAATTTAAATATATTAATGAGAATTAAATTTATTTAATTATTGAGAAACGAAATGAAAACTTTTATGGGAAATTTAATTATTCTTTTGTCATCTTGACGATTGCAAATCTTAAAAGCTGTCACGCTAAATAAACACAATGAATTTTTTACGCAAAGCAAAACAAAACAAAACAAAAAATAAAAAAATACTAAATTTAGTTTCTTTCATGTTTCCTTGCATCCTTGCTTCCTTGCTTCCTTGCTTTTTATTGCTAATTGAGAGCGTGTGAAAAATAGAATCCTTTCACAGATGTGCACACAAAAAAGTCATATTACAATACACTGTAAAAAAAAAAAAATGAAACTGCACAGTACATTTCAAATTCTCTCTAACATACTCTCTCTCTCACACACACACATACTCTGTGTGTGTCTCTACAAGCTTTAACGTCTAAGCATTTGATATCCGTTTAAACTGCATAAATTAATGCTGAAATAAAAAAAAAAATGGAGTAACAAAAATAATAGAGACAAAATAAAGAGCAAAAAGGAAATTAAAATGAAAATGAAAATGAAAAACATCGCACATGAAAGACCGACAAAACAATTTTATTTTCTCAGTGTTGCTTTTGTTGACCATTTTCCTTCACTGTGGGTGCATGTACATATATGCTCAAATATATACATACATGGGTGTGTGTGTGTGTGTGTGTGTGTGTGCGTGTGTAGATGTTGTTGTTGTGTATGTTTGCATTATCCTAGCAAACTTTCATCTGGCTTTTTGGCTCGAGTTTGAGTTTTTGACTTGCCTCTGTTATTTACTTTACTGCGTTTTATTTTCAGATTTTCCTGCACTACACTGAGCTAAAACTCTGAAGACCAAATACTGCAAGAGTGAGAGAGATAGTGCAAGGGTAAAGACAAAACGAAGCAGCTTATTTGCCATTTAACTAAGCTGGTTAGCTAACTACTAACTAGTTGAAACTGAAACGTATGCAGCAGCTTCAACTGGATGCCAGTTTAGGCTGCACTGACACAGCATTTTGGAGCATGTGACGATTATTTTTTGGTTATTACGAATCACGCGTATTTGTTTAACAAAAATGTTATAATAACTAATGGCTAGAAAAATATGTAAAATTTTGGCAAAATATAGAAAAATGAAACTGGTGTTAAATGTCTTTTAGCGTATGTAAAGAGCTTTAAAATATATGTTAAAACTTTAAGTACTTGAAGATTCATAACTTAGTTATTTGTAACTATAAATCTATAAATCACTTTCATAAATCTATCAGTAGAACAACAACAAAAGTAACAAAGAGTAAGCTCAAAAAAAAAAAAAAAAAACTAAAATACAAATCTTGTCTAATCGAAGCTTTTGCCTATATGTCGATACTTTGATTAGATTACAGGTTGCTTAGCATTAGGTGGGGCGTCAATTATGATAAGATTTAACCTTCAATCATTTGTATAATCTTAACAATTTGTTTTTTTTTTCCTATTTTTCGCAAAATATAGCAATTTATTTTTTTTTTGTACATCATTTCATTTTTATTTAACAAAGAATTATTTTTGGATAGAAATTCGTATCAGATTTTTTCTTTTTTTATAAACTTATCAGCTAATGAAATTTAATACTATGGTAAATGCTTAGACAATTGATATAATTTATATATTATTAATATTATTATTATTATTATTATTATTGTTTGTATAATACAATATTGCATTTTCACATAATGATAACAAGAATTGTGACAAATCAATGAACATATAAAAATATGCAGTTAATTTTTTTTATTTATTTATTTATTTATTTTTTTTTTTTTTTGTTTATTTTAGGGCACTATATACAATTATATATTTACAAAATATCACAAACAAAATCGTGGGCCATCATTATGTATAGAATAATAATAGAAATATAGGCAGCAAAATTTATATTAATAAAATAATACAAATAAAAATAAAAAATAAAAAACAGACCAATTTTAAACAATTATAAGAAAATTAAAAATCAAAAATAATAATAAACAAATATACTATAAAAAATATTAAATAAAAAAATTAATAAAAAAAAAAGGAAAAGGAAAAGGAAAAGAAAAAGTCTGCATTTAGTGATCTTAGAAAGTCGTGTGTGTCTAAATTTCTGGCGCATAAAAATAATGAATATCCATAGATTGTGGGACAAAACATTTAATTTTTATGCGCAATCTATTCATCTCTCTCACAAGCACATAATCAAAATGTCAGCGAGTAAAATTTGTATTTACTAAACTAAATGATGTCACTAGCAACATCAACATTTAAATATAAAAGAGGCGTAGCGGGATAAAGTGGTAAGGGATGGGTGGTGAAATTACAAAAACAGTTTCCTAAGTTTTCTAAGCAACAAAAATAAAAATAAAAAAAAAATAAATGAAAAATTGTAACTCTGTTTAACATTTGATATAAAATAGTCGTGAAATCTTCAAATGTAAATTTTGTAAATCAGAATGCGATTACATCACATGTATGATGAACAGAGTTTAACACTACAAGGCAACTTATAATACTTTGTTGTTTTTCATTCCGTTTTTTTTTTTTTGTTTTTTGTTTTCTGTTTTTTTACATGCAATATATATACTCGACGGATCGAAAAATTGCTCAAAGCTTTTCCGAATATTCATAACTTGGTGGCTGCAATGGTTTAACACCATTCTCAACTTTCCAATCCGGTTCAAAGGCACGATTCTCATGTTGTTCTAAATGATTTGAATTTTGCATTGCATTGGCCGCTGCCTCAGCATGATTGCGAATCCTTTGGATTTGTGTTGAATTTCGTATACCATATGAGAAATATATAATATAACCAATGGCAATCCATATAAGGAAACGTATCCATGTGAATAAATCCAATTGGAACATTAGATATAAGTTAACAAATACACTTAAACAAGGCACAAATGGTACTAACGGTACCTTAAATGTTAACTCAATAGTGGAAACTGGCTGTAAGCCAATCATAACACATATACAAATAAGTATTAAACCAACAATACTTAACGCAACAATACCATCAGTGGCATCCGTATCAAACACTTTCATAAATATGCACCAAATGATCGCAAATATGGCAAAGACAACGATACCAATTTTAGTTATAGCCGACGTCATTGTATTTGGCTCACGATATGCATTGCAAAATAATTGACGAAACACATTTGGTGCTTTTATCGATACAATTTTTAACATCTTTTCATCCTGATAACGTAGAACGAGCACACAAATTGCAACAATTGTATAGGCCAAGAGTGTACCAATGGACATCATATCGACCAATTGATCTAAATTGAATAACATTGCCATTATGGCAGCAAAAATGCCTGAAACTATTGTTGCCAATAGTGGCGTTTGTGTCCACGGATGCACTTTGGATAAACGTTTGAACAGTATACCATCATTACCCATGGCATATAGGATACGTGGCAATGGAAACATGGCACCCAATAGACTGGTGCACAAAGCAAATACAGCTCCGATAGTTACAATCCATTTAATAGTATACCATTCGACACTATCGAATGCTTTGGGGAATGGTGCATCTGGATCCTGTAGATAATATGGTAACATCATAGTTAATACCGTCGATACGCCAAAGTATGCCAAAAATATGATGATCAATGATACAACGATGGCCAATGGAATATTACGTTTTGGATTAATTGCTTCCTCGCCGGTTGTTGCTATGCAATCGAAGCCAACAAAACCGTAAAAACATTTGGCAGCACCGGCCATGACACCAGCAATGCCATATGGCATAAAGCCACCGGAACCAGCCCAATCTGGTACGGAGCTGGCTGGTAGACGCCAATTTTCCACATTAGCTGTTTAAAAACAAAGAGAAAGAGAGATAGAGTGATAGAGAGAGAGAGAGAGAGAGAGAATGTTAAAAAGTGTTATCAAAATACAAAGAATCTTAAAAGCAAAGTTATATGTGTGAAAATAGAATGATAGATAAAGCTAAAAGAAAGAAACAGAGCAATAACATGGTGAAATAACAAGATAGATCATGTAAGATCACAAAATATCATGAAAGATCATGTAAGATCATGTAAGATCATGTAAGATCACGTAAGATCATGAAATATCAGAAAAGAATTGATGTATAAATGTAAATGATACATTTCAGATCACAAAAGATCATGTAAGATTATATAATATCATGAAATATCAGAAAATAAGTGTAAGTGTAAATGATACTGAAAATTGTAAGCAAAAAATTAAAGACCAAGAAGTGGAAGATAATCTGAAATTACACTGAGCGATTATAAAAAGGGAATGATTATATATATATATGTATATGACAATGACAGATCAATGAAAAAGATCGTGACAGAATGTGTGAAATTATAAAAGAACTCAAAAAGTTAAGAAGATAATGAACGATTTTAAAAAAAATCGGAAAAGATTATGACAGAAATTATACGAAATTATACAGAAATTAAGAAAATGGAAGAGAATTTCAAATATAATGTTCGATATTAAACGATCTTGATTTCATAGGTACAAAACAGTGTTGAAAACTTGCAGAAATAATGAAATTTAATAAAAGATATGTACATATGTATGTAAATATGTATGTATATACAAAAGAGAGAAAATGAATAATTATAATGAAAATAATTCACTTACCATTCATGCCACCAGCGACTAGTACAATGCCAATAGTCACTAGATTGACACTAGTGAAAATATTATTAAGAAAACTAGACTCTTTGGCGCCAAATGCAAGTAATCCAGCCAAAAGTAGAACCATACCAAATGATAAGAAATCTGGATAATCACCAAGAAAACTAACATTGATATGCATTGAGCTATTTAATGCCTTTGACATATTGTTATCAATAAGCGAATCGAAATATCCGCTTAAGCCACGTGCCACTGATGCCGTACCGATCACATATTCCAATATTAAATTCCAGCCAATAGTAAAGGCAACAAATTCACCAATTGTCACATAACTGTAAACATATGCACTACCCGCTTTGGGTACACGTGCTGCAAACTCTGCATAACAAATGCCAGCAAATGCCGATGCAATAGCAGCAATAAGAAATGATATTGTTACAGCTGGACCAGCGATATTATATGCCACTTGACCGGCCAATACATAAACGCCCAAACCCAATGTGCTGCCGACACCGAGTGCCGTTAGATCAAATAGATTGAGTACACGCGCCAATTGTGATTCAGCTTCATTAACATCATCCGTTTTGCGACGAGTTAAAGCATTCCATATTCTTGCCATGACTGTAAATCTGAAATATACAAATGAAAGATAAATATTAAGTATAAATTATGATAAAGTTATACATAAATATTATATTAAGTAAGTTATATTTATAACATTGCATTCATATTGTCCAGGTCATGTTTATTATAGTTGCAGTTGCAGCATATCTTCTAACTAGCTTATCGCATATACTTTCAAAACCTTCGAAGTTTAATGATAAGCCTTCAAGGCAGTAGCAACTGCTTTCAACATATGCGACTCATTCTTTTTTTTCAAAGTTTCAAGTTGTTTTTTGTGTTTTGTTAATAATCGCAAGAAGTTTTTTTTTTTTTTTTTTTTTTTTTAATGGCCCAACGTAACTCATTTGTCATGCTAGACACGGCTAAAATAACAATTTAAATACTTAAACAGACACGCATAATTTCATATACGGAAAGAAAGAGAAATAGAGAGAGAGAGAGAGAAAGAGTCATTGAGAGAGCTAGAAATTGTCTAGCTATAGATTATAAAATAGAATTGCAAGCTTCGAATTTATGGTAGATACAGTTTTAATTTGAATTCTCAAATTAGTCGCTTTAAATTGTGATTCATATTATTATTATTATTTTTTTTTTATTGCTGTTTTTTTTATTATTTTCTCAATTTGAAGCAATAATAAAAATCATTAATAAATATTATTATATACTCTATAAAAAAACATTAAATTAAATACTTTTTCCAATCTAAAATCTGCAGTAATTTTTTTGCTTGTTTTGAATAATATAAAATAAAACGAATATAAATGAATGTTTTATGAATCAAACAATAGGTTGAATGGACTTAGAAACTGGTTAATTTTAATTAATTGCACAACTTTGATTCAAAACAACAACAAAAAATAAAAATACAAATTATAAAGAAATTATTATAATATTATTTTTAAAAGGAAATAAAAAAAAAAACATTATTTACATTATATTTTAACAAGTTTTTCTCTTTCTATTCTTCCATTATTCTCTCTTATAGCCCAAAGTCAACATTTAGTTTCCGCTTCAATCAATTAAAAATTTCCCATAATGGTCAAAAATATTCCTCTATTCAAGTATTTAACATCTCCTCCTCCCCTCTCTCTCTCTCATAGGTTTCTATGTTCAATATTTGATAAGAATTCTTTGACAAAGGCCATATAATCCAATTGCCATATAATGTCCCCTATTAATTATGGGAAAGTATATATATGGTATACATATAAGTAAGTATATATATAATACTCATAATATCAAAAGTATGGACAACTAAGTATTTACAATCGACAACATGTTGTCCATACTATCCAGAGGGCTATAAATTGATATATAAACATGGCACTTCGTCATGTTTTAGACATTTCGATAGGGTCCCATAAGCCAATATAACGATAAGTCCGTGCAGTTATTATATAGCACGCGCCTCGTTTTATTATCTAATCTTAGCATATACATCAATAGATATATACCATTACGTATATACGTATATTTATATATATATATATATATTTCCTCTTTTTTTTTTTCTGCGGATTAAGCTTTTGTCTGTACACTTGAATTGAATGTAATTACTTGATTTTTGGATTTATGAGAATAAAGTTTATGTGCTATAAAAATGTCGAATATAAATAAATATAAATATAATATGTAGTATATATATATATATATGTATCGTGAAGGACAACTGATAATGTCTAAATCAATAACAAATACGAATATGTTTCATTTAAACACATTGTCATATTGCCATATAGACATATGTATATATAAATATATATGTATATCTGACTGAGACTATATATGGCAGCATAGAGTTCCGTTATCTGTTTTTGGACTAACATATAATTAATGATTGCCCATCAATAGTGTTAAATTTTCCCACGCAAAATTCAATGTGAAGGTTATATCAAATGAAAAATTTTTAATTATCTACTTTGGCAATACATATGTATATACCTATGTACGTACTACTAGCATACTAATTGGGTCAAAGATTTAAAGTGTATGCGAAACACGTGCCAGGCAAGGTTAAGTTTATAACAGACTTTTGCTTGTTTCGTATTAACAGCTGTATACAGTAGACTACATTATATATACATACATATATAAATATCTATATAATATTGGCAGGTACTTGAGGAAGTAAATAGAACATAACTATATAATCTTCATATGTACAATTCATACATCATTATGACACTTAAGTGCACAAATATAAGTACTGTATACCATACATATATACATATATATATATATATATATATTATCATATACTTTCACTTTACTCACTTCACTGTCAAATCGGGCAATGATAATATTCTCAACTTGTTTTTTTGACATTACTTCAAGTACATCGATAACATTGACATACATATGTATATATGTATGACATATATATAGTATATGTATTAAATGTCATATATAATGTATGTTAGCGATATTAAATCAAGAAATGAAATGTAAATATCGATATACCAAATATGTTCTTGTTCGTAGAACTTTTGAATATTTCATTAGTTTTAGAACCAGTATTAGGTCAAGAATTATCATAAGATTAAACAAGTTCTATATCTAGTTTTAATCTCTGTTTTTTCTCTCTCCCTTTCCTTGTCTCTCTCATTTCTTAACATGCTACAAATGTGTGCGTGCTCAGGTATATCATTTCTATACATATATATTCTATAACATAGAAATTTATTATAGGTATTATTATTATTATTATTATTATTATTTTGCAAAAGTATTTTTGCGATAAAAAGGCAATGTACTTCAACGTTGAACTCGAACTGCATCTGCGGCTTGCTTATTGCACAATTTTTATGATTAGTATAAACTTTTATGAGTAATTTGTAGTTAAGTCTAAAGTGCTTAATTGTTCTATTGTTATTTATTTTTATAATTTACTTTATTTTTTTTTTTTTATTCTTATTATTTATAAAGTTCTTGAGTTGCATTTTACTTATTCAATATTTTTTTTTTTTTTATAATTAAGATCTGTGTTTTTTTTTTGCATTGTTCTTATAATTAAATTTACCTAATTATTTTGTATAATTTGTTTTTTTTTTTCTCATTGTATAAATTGCAAAAAAAAAAAAAATAATTATATAATTTTTTTTTGTATTTATTTTTTTTTTTTTAATTTTAAAATTTATCTAAATTTTCAACCATCACACACACACACACACATCAAATAAGCTTAGCAAGTCCTTTAGTCCTTTTCTTTATGAAATTCACTTTAAAAATAATTTTATATATTTTATATATTATAATTTTATATATTATAATTATATTTGCTTCACATACTTGTTTCGCCTTTCTCTCTTTCTCGTTTATTATATTTTTTATATAAATTTTTTTACGTATGTATTTATTTGTCTTTTTTTTTCTTTTTTTTTTTTGGCAAGTATATCACAAGTGTTCCACTTGGCGCACAACTACATTCACAACTGACAATTCCAGTAAAAGTCGAGAGACGCACGTAACTTCAGAGTGTTTCGTATAGACAAAGTCAGACTGAACTTAATTCAACGCAACAGAAATGAAATACAAATAAAATAAATTCAACGACCGCGCGCGACGCGCTCCAAAGTCGTTCTGATCGTATGGCGTTGGCGTTGGAACGCTTAAAGCTTTAGCTGCCATTGGCCGCCGGCCAGTAATAAAAATAATAACAACAATTTGTTAACAACTTTTTCTTAACGAAAGCGTTAAGACGACAGACGACGATATCATTTTCCACCTGTTGATTTCCGGCTCAAACCGAATCTTTGTTTTTTTTTTTTTTTTTCGTGACAGAATTTGTGAGAGCTTTGTAGTTTTTTGTTTTTATTTTTGTTGTAGCAACAATTTTTGTTAATGGACTTGTAACAATTTATTGAACTTTAAAATCAGCTAAGATAAGTTGTTAAACAGATGAAGTCTGCCAGCAAATGTCTGACGTCACAACTATTTGCGTTTTATCAGCATACATCACGTTGATGTAAATGTTTGACGTAGAGTTTTTATTATATTTATTTAAAGATATGATATTATCAACCGCAGATTAGTTATAAATATTATACATAGTAGCGAGATTGAGTCAATTGATAGAAATAACATTGCAACACTTTGCAATTTTCCATTGAACGTTATTATTAAATTATTTTATATTTTTTTATTTTTTTTATATTTTTCTTTTTTATTTTAATTGATTTAATTGATTCTTAAATTGATTTATCAGATTGAAATTTATTATATTTGTAAATATGAAAATTTAGTGCAAATCTGGCAAGATCTTCATGTATTCTTATATTAATTCTTTCCTTTTATGATATTTCAATCACTTTCAATAGTTCGATTTTTTTTTTTTATATCTTCTAGCCGGTAGTTTCGTAGTAACGCTCGTGTCATTGATTAGCCGGTACTGCTTTCGATTCACATATCAGAAATATTGTTGAGAGCTTGTTAAACACATTTTACGGCCCACTTGTATTCGTTGTGGCCATTGCAACGAGGCGTGTGCGACTGGCTTATGATAAGCACCAAAGACATTCAGACACGTTCCCAAAAACCACTTTGAAACTTTACATTTTACAATTATAACATGTCATTAAAATGTGTTGTAAAACAACAACAAAAAAAACACGTAAGCTTCAAAAATGCGGGATATTTTCATGACTAAATAATGATGCTCACTTTTATATGCAGATAACGAACAAAATAGTTTAAATAATTAATGGCTTATGGGTCAACCTTGACACAGTTAACACAGTGCGTGGGAGCTCAACTAAACATTGTGCATTCAAAATCCCAAAATCCCAAATATTAAAAATAAATAAAATAAATAAAATAAATAAAATAAATAAAATAAATAAAATAAATAAAATAAATAAAATAAATAAAATAAATAAAATAAATAAAATAAATAAAATAAATAAAATAAATAAAATAAATAAAATAAATAAAATAAATAAAATAAATAAAATAAATAAAATAAATAAAATAAATAAAATAAATAAAATAAATAAAATAAATAAAATAAATAAAATAAATAAAATAAATAAAATAAATAAAATAAATAAAATAAATAAAATAAATAAAATAAATAAAATAAATAAAATAAATAAAATAAATAAAATAAATAAAATAAATAATTTTATATAAATAAATCAAATAAGATATTAATTCTGATAATTGTTATGAATAATTGTTTCGTCAACATTCTTGATGTTTCATCTGCTCTTAATTTAGAGATGACAATACTTCTAGATATCAACATTTATTTTTAATCTTAAAAGAATTTTGCGTTTGTGTGTGTGTGTCTATGAGTGCACTTAGTGTACTTAGTGTAAAGTTCACATGATGCAAAGCATTAAAACATACAAGTGCGTCAAGTAACACAACGCAACGCCACACAACACATTGGCCTGTCGTTACGCGTCTAACAAGATTTAAAAGTGAGGCCGGTCTCAGTAATTTTCCACTAACATTGGTCATAACAGATAGAAATAAATAACTGGTAGACACTGTGGCGAAATTGGCCACAACATGGACAAAATCCAAATTTGAATAACAGCTGCAAGTCAACAACGGAATCAACTTGACCAACAAATATTCCTACCTTAAAATGACTCCAAAGTTCAGGTAACAGGCCTCGAGCAAGATCAATGACTTCAAACATCGCATAAATACATATATATATATATATATATATATATATTGTAAACTTCTCGATTGCAGAGCTTCCAAAATGGTAAACAAGCAGACAAACAGACAAACAGAAAACCATAAACAGAAAAACAGAAAATAACAAACAGCAAACAGAATAACAAAATACTTGAAAAACTAGTGTAAAATAAATCAGGCGAAAATAGATTGGCAAATCGAGTTTCCATAGAGTATAGCTTAAGATATTGATTGATCAACATTGAAATTGAGAATCCAAACAATTGAAATTTCAACCTAATTCCATTCGATTTATAGCGCAATCGTAATGTTTGAGCTTTTATTAGAGTCAAATTATGAATTCAATTCACAGTTTGATCGACGTCATTAAGCTATCATTAAGTAAGCCAGAGACGTCACATAGTCATATTAAGAGTTTCCTTCACACTTCTTATCGTAGCCAATACTATATTAATATATATATATATATACATTAATTATCTGCTAATTTAATTTTTTCAATTGTTTGCAAATATTTAGACAATTTATTGTCAACTCTTTTTTTATATGGCCCAATAGATATTTGATGCTTTTCGCAAATATTTTGACACCTTTACAAGGTGTCGATGCGTCTCTATTGTCATTTTATATTAACTCTCTAAATGTCTTAGATAAACATAGTTAATCATAAACATATAGATATACATTTGTATGTACAAGTATGTCGTGTCGTGCGTCACATATATCTAGCTATAACTGTCAATATCAATACTTATCTCTAGTATGCGGCTTGATTTATATTTCTTTCGTTTTACGGATATAACAAATTTTACGATTCTGTGATTTATTGTTGGTACCTAGTAGTTGGTACCATGTGGTAATATTACTAAGATAATAATAACAGTAATTTTCTCAAACTTTATGTTGAACCAGAATCAACTGCTTATCTACAGATATCTATTTTATGTATGATCATAAATCAAACCAGCTGACTTTCTTATAGCTGATTATTAAAACATCAAGCTTATAAAAAAAAGGAAATAACAGTACCGTAAGTTCTTAAAATATAGAATATTTTAAGTTATTTTCGACATATATAAGTTTTCATACACTCACAATTTTCAGCAAGAAATTTTCCATACCAAAATTTCTTCTTTTTTTTTTGGATGATAATTACTTAATATTGGACAACAAATTTGACGGACAGAAAAAAGAAATAACTAAGCTTAAATTCGACAAGTTTAAAAAATTTAGCTAAACGAACGGAAAATATATTCATATAATCAAATAATTTTCAACCGATATTTACTATGGTAACTGTTTGAAATAGTGGTCCGATATTACTTTGAGCAATAGGAAGCATCTACGGCATATTATATATATAGATAGCATGAAAACTGAGACAGAAACTAAGAGAAAACTTAGACAGACAGACGGATAAGTGAAGTTGATTTGTTGTTGATTTTAAGAATTCTGCGTCTTTATAAGTTAACTATAATTAAAATTTGAAAAAAACATTTATATTATTTCAATAAAAATTTAAAGAACTTCTGATTCGAAATATATATGAATATATCTATAAATATATAATAGTTTTCTTGTAGGAAATATTAATTAATAATTGCCATATTTCCTGTAATTAAATCATAAATTATTTTTCTATTTGCCTAACGCATTTTTTTATTATCCCTAAATCATAAAAATTCAAAAGAAAAAAATAAAAATAAAAAAACCTGAAATAAAGCAAACTGTAATAAATATTTCTACAATAGTTTATAAATTAATTAACTTTTTTCTATTTTTTTTTTTTTTTGGTATTTTCCTGTATTTTATTTTATACTCTAACATGCTTCATGCATATGTAGCCCAGACATCTATAGAGTAATCGGCACTTCAAATCTGAGAACCGTAGAACCGTAGAACCGTAGAACCCCAAAGTCTGATGAAACACGCGTTAGCCAAGTGCAAAGTCGGCCTGGTGGAATCATAAAACTTGATTCCCTTTTTATTGCCATTGCAATTAAAATAGGCAAGGCACCATTCATCTATGAAACATTTGCTAGACATTAAGATAAGATTTTAAGATAATTGCACATTATGACGATTTGTGGCGAAAATGAGGCGAACATAATTTCCATGTTGTGTCGTTGACTTGATAACAGTTTTGTCTACATTTCTTTTAAATTTTTTTTTTTTTTTTATTATTTGTTAATATAATTATCTTTCGACTGTACCTAGATCATGGCATTAATGTGTAGTATGTGTAAATATGTCGTGTGTTTTTTTTTTTTTTTTTTTGATAATGTCAATGCAAAGACATTTGCAATTCTTTTGTTTCAGATAAACACATTAGTACTACTTTCTTTCCCATGCCAGTGACGGAGGATGACTTCTTGAAGGGGGATTTATAACTGATAATTTTAAAGAAAAATTTAGTTTAATTTAAAATTAATTTCTATAATATATTAAATAATATTATAGAAATCATACTGGTTGAAATCTTTAAGACTCCGTCACTCTATTGTAATATTTGAGACTATGGCACTGTCCTCTAGGCATATATAATTTATAAGATTTTGTATTTCAACAAATATTTACAGACTTTAGGCACGAGCGACTCGTGATGAGAATTCATAATCGTCTAACTCGCATAGCATATATATATATATATATCTATTTGTATATAGTTCAGACAGTTGAAATGTGTGTTTACAGTTATTGCCGTGGGGCTTTTAATTTAAGGTTTTTTTTTTTTGTTTTGTATAATCATCTGTCAGATTGCATTGTGATAAGAATCCCAAAAGGTGTTAAGATAAATGCATACATTTTGACATTATATATATTATGGAAATACTTAATTACCGTTAACTTTAGTTTACAAATATTTCATAATACAATATAAAATTATACAAAACAAAAAAAAAAAACCTTAAATTAAAAGCCCCACGGCAATAACTGTAAACACACATTTCAACTGTCTGAACTATATACAAATAGATATATATATATATATATGCTATGCGAGTTAGACGATTATGAATTCTCATCACGAGTCGCTCGTGCCTAAAGTCTGTAAATATTTGTTGAAATACAAAATCTTATAAATTATATATGCCTAGAGGACAGTGCCATAGTCTCAAATATTACAATAGAGTGACGGAGTCTTAAAGATTTCAACCAGTATGATTTCTATAATATTATTTAATATATTATAGAAATTAATTTTAAATTAAACTAAATTTTTCTTTAAAATTATCAGTTATAAATCCCCCTTCAAGAAGTCATCCTCCGTCACTGGCATGGGAAAGAAAGTAGTACTAATGTGTTTATCTGAAACAAAAGAATTGCAAATGTCTTTGCATTGACATTATCAAAAAAAAAAAAAAAAAAAACACACGACATATTTACACATACTACACATTAATGCCATGATCTAGGTACAGTCGAAAGATAATTATATTAACAAATAATAAAAAAAAAAAAAAAAAATTTAAAAGAAATGTAGACAAAACTGTTATCAAGTCAACGACACAACATGGAAATTATGTTCGCCTCATTTTCGCCACAAATCGTCATAATGTGCAATTATCTTAAAATCTTATCTTAATGTCTAGCAAATGTTTCATAGATGAATGGTGCCTTGCCTATTTTAATTGCAATGGCAATAAAAAGGGAATCAAGTTTTATGATTCCACCAGGCCGACTTTGCACTTGGCTAACGCGTGTTTCATCAGACTTTGGGGTTCTACGGTTCTACGGTTCTCAGATTTGAAGTGCCGATTAGCGTACTCTATAGATGTCTGGGCTACATATGCATGAAGCATGTTAGAGTATAAAATAAAATACAGGAAAATACCAAAAAGAAAAAAGTTAATTAATTTATAAACTATTGTAGAAATATTTATTACAGTTTGCTTTATTTCAGGTTTTTTTATTTTTATTTTTTTCTTTTGAATTTTTATGATTTAGGGATAATAAAAAAATGCGTTAGGCAAATAGAAAAATAATTTATGATTTAATTACAGGAAATATGGCAATTATTAATTAATATTTCCTACAAGAAAACTATTATATATTTATAGATATATTCATATATATTTCGAATCAGAAGTTCTTTAAATTTTTATTGAAATAATATAAATATTTTTTTCAAATTTTAATTATAGTTAACTTATAAAGACGCAGAATTCTTAAAATCAACAACAAATCAACTTCACTTATCCGTCTGTCTGTCTAAGTTTTCTCTTAGTTTCTGTCTCAGTTTTCAAGCTATCTATATATATAATATGCCGTAGATGCTTCCTATTGCTCAAAGTAATATCGGACCACTATTTCAAACAGTTACCATAGTAAATATCGGTTGAAAATTATTTGATTATATGAATATATTTTCCGTTCGTTTAGCTAAATTTTTTAAACTTGTCGAATTTAAGTTTAGTTATTTCTTTTTTCTGTCCGTCAAATTTGTTGTCCAATATTAAGTAATTATCATCAAAAAAAAAAGAAGAAATTTTGGTATGGAAAATTTCTTGCTGAAAATTGTGAGTGTATGAAAACTTATATATGTCGAAAATAACTTAAAATATTCTATATTTTAAGAACTTACGGTACTGTTATTTCCTTTTTTTTATAAGCTTGATGTTTTAATAATCAGCTATAAGAAAGTCAGCTGGTTTGATTTATGATCATACATAAAATAGATATCTGTAGATAAGCAGTTGATTCTGGTTCAACATAAAGTTTGAGAAAATTACTGTTATTATTATCTTAGTAATATTACCACATGGTACCAACTACTAGGTACCAACAATAAATCACAGAATCGTAAAATTTGTTATATCCGTAAAACGAAAGAAATATAAATCAAGCCGCATACTAGAGATAAGTATTGATATTGACAGTTATAGCTAGATATATGTGACGCACGACACACATACTTGTACACAATGTATATCTATATGTTTATGATTAACTATGTTTATCTAAGACATTTAGAGAGTTAATATGAAATGACAATAGAGACGCATCGACACCTTGTAAAGGTGTCAAAATATTTGCGAAAAGCATCAAATATCTATTGGGCCATATAAAAAAAGAGTTGACAATAAATTGTCTAAATATTTGCAAACAATTGAAAAAATTAAATTAGCAGATAATTAATGTATATATATATATAAATTAATATAGTATTGGCTACGATAAGAAGTGTGAAGGAAACTCTTAATATGACTATGTGACGTCTCTGGCTTACTTAATGATAGCTTAATGACGTCGATCAAACTGTGAATTGAATTCATAATTTGACTCTAATAAAAGCTCAAACATTACGATTGCGCTATAAATCGAATGGATTTAGGTTGAAATTTCAATTGTTTGGATTCTCAATTTCAATGTTGATCAATCAATATCTTAAGCTATACTCTATGGAAACTCGATTTGCCAATCTATTTTCGCCTGATTTATTTTACACTAGTTTTTCAAGTATTTTGTTATTCTGTTTGCTGTTTGTTATTTTCTGTTTTTCTGTTTATGGTTTTCTGTTTGTCTGTTTGTCTGCTTGTTTACCATTTTGGAAGCTCTGCAATCGAGAAGTTTACAATATATATATATATATATATATATATATGTATTTATGCGATGTTTGAAGTCATTGATCTTGCTCGAGGCCTGTTACCTGAACTTTGGAGTCATTTTAAGGTAGGAATATTTGTTGGTCAAGTTGATTCCGTTGTTGACTTGCAGCTGTTATTCAAATTTGGATTTTGTCCATGTTGTGGCCAATTTCGCCACAGTGTCTACCAGTTATTTATTTCTATCTGTTATGACCAATGTTAGTGGAAAATTACTGAGACCGGCCTCACTTTTAAATCTTGTTAGACGCGTAACGACAGGCCAATGTGTTGTGTGGCGTTGCGTTGTGTTACTTGACGCACTTGTATGTTTTAATGCTTTGCATCATGTGAACTTTACACTAAGTACACTAAGTGCACTCATAGACACACACACACAAACGCAAAATTCTTTTAAGATTAAAAATAAATGTTGATATCTAGAAGTATTGTCATCTCTAAATTAAGAGCAGATGAAACATCAAGAATGTTGACGAAACAATTATTCATAACAATTATCAGAATTAATATCTTATTTGATTTATTTATATAAAATTATTTATTTTATTTATTTTATTTATTTTATTTATTTTTATTTTATTTATTTTATTTATTTTATTTATTTTATTTATTTTATTTATTTTATTTATTTTATTTATTTTATTTATTTTATTTATTTTATTTATTTTATTTATTTTATTTATTTTATTTATTTTATTTATTTTATTTATTTTATTTATTTTATTTATTTTATTTATTTTATTTATTTTATTTATTTTATTTATTTTATTTATTTTATTTATTTTATTTATTTTATTTATTTTATTTATTTTATTTATTTTATTTATTTTATTTATTTTATTTATTTTATTTATTTTTAATATTTGGGATTTTGGGATTTTGAATGCACAATGTTTAGTTGAGCTCCCACGCACTGTGTTAACTGTGTCAAGGTTGACCCATAAGCCATTAATTATTTAAACTATTTTGTTCGTTATCTGCATATAAAAGTGAGCATCATTATTTAGTCATGAAAATATCCCGCATTTTTGAAGCTTACGTGTTTTTTTTGTTGTTGTTTTACAACACATTTTAATGACATGTTATAATTGTAAAATGTAAAGTTTCAAAGTGGTTTTTGGGAACGTGTCTGAATGTCTTTGGTGCTTATCATAAGCCAGTCGCACACGCCTCGTTGCAATGGCCACAACGAATACAAGTGGGCCGTAAAATGTGTTTAACAAGCTCTCAACAATATTTCTGATATGTGAATCGAAAGCAGTACCGGCTAATCAATGACACGAGCGTTACTACGAAACTACCGGCTAGAAGATATAAAAAAAAAAAATCGAACTATTGAAAGTGATTGAAATATCATAAAAGGAAAGAATTAATATAAGAATACATGAAGATCTTGCCAGATTTGCACTAAATTTTCATATTTACAAATATAATAAATTTCAATCTGATAAATCAATTTAAGAATCAATTAAATCAATTAAAATAAAAAAGAAAAATATAAAAAAAATAAAAAAATATAAAATAATTTAATAATAACGTTCAATGGAAAATTGCAAAGTGTTGCAATGTTATTTCTATCAATTGACTCAATCTCGCTACTATGTATAATATTTATAACTAATCTGCGGTTGATAATATCATATCTTTAAATAAATATAATAAAAACTCTACGTCAAACATTTACATCAACGTGATGTATGCTGATAAAACGCAAATAATTGTGACGTCAGACATTTGCTGGCAGACTTCATCTGTTTAACAACTTATCTTAGCTGATTTTAAAGTTCAATAAATTGTTACAAGTCCATTAACAAAAATTGTTGCTACAACAAAAATAAAAACAAAAAACTACAAAGCTCTCACAAATTCTGTCACGAAAAAAAAACAAAGATTCGGTTTGAGCCGGAAATCAACAGGTGGAAAATGATATCGTCGTCTGTCGTCTTAACGCTTTCGTTAAGAAAAAGTTGTTAACAAATTGTTGTTATTATTTTTATTACTGGCCGGCGGCCAATGGCAGCTAAAGCTTTAAGCGTTCCAACGCCAACGCCATACGATCAGAACGACTTTGGAGCGCGTCGCGCGCGGTCGTTGAATTTATTTTATTTGTATTTCATTTCTGTTGCGTTGAATTAAGTTCAGTCTGACTTTGTCTATACGAAACACTCTGAAGTTACGTGCGTCTCTCGACTTTTACTGGAATTGTCAGTTGTGAATGTAGTTGTGCGCCAAGTGGAACACTTGTGATATACTTGCCAAAAAAAAAAAAAAGAAAAAAAAAGACAAATAAATACATACGTAAAAAAATTTATATAAAAAATATAATAAACGAGAAAGAGAGAAAGGCGAAACAAGTATGTGAAGCAAATATAATTATAATATATATTATATATAAAATTATTTTTAAAGTGAATTTCATAAAGAAAAGGACTAAAGGACTTGCTAAGCTTATTTGATGTGAGCGTGTGTGTGATGGTTGAAAATTTAGATAAATTTTAAAATAAAAAAAAAAAAATAAAATAAATACAAAAAAAAAATATATATATAATTATATTTTTTTTTTATCAATTTATAAAATGAGAAAAAAAAAACAAATTATACAAAATAATTAAGTAAATTTAATTATAAGAACAATGCAAAAAAAAAACACAGATCTTAATTATAAAAAAAAAAAAAATATTGAATAAGTAAAATGCAACTCAAGAACTTTATAAATAATAAGAATAAAAAAAAAAAAATAAAGTAAATTATAAAAATAAATAACAATAGAACAATTAAGCACTTTAGACTTAACTACAAATTACTCATAAAAGTTTATACTAATCATAAAAATTGTGCAATAAGCAAGCCGCAGATGCAGTTCGAGTTCAACGTTGAAGTACATTGCCTTTTTATCGCAAAAATACTTTTGCAAAATAATAATAATAATAATAATAATAATAATAATAATACCTATAATAAATTTCTATGTTATAGAATATATATGTATAGAAATGATATACCTGAGCACGCACACATTTGTAGCATGTTAAGAAATGAGAGAGACAAGGAAAGGGAGAGAGAAAAAACAGAGATTAAAACTAGATATAGAACTTGTTTAATCTTATGATAATTCTTGACCTAATACTGGTTCTAAAACTAATGAAATATTCAAAAGTTCTACGAACAAGAACATATCTGGTATATCGATATTTACATTTCATTTCTTGATTTAATATCGCTAACATACATTATATATGACATTTAATACATATACTATATATATATGTCATACATATATACATATGTATGTCAATGTTATCGATGTACTTGAAGTAATGTCAAAAAAACAAGTTGAGAATATTATCATTGCCCGATTTGACAGTGAAGTGAGTAAAGTGAAAGTATATGATAATATATATATATATATATATATATATATGTATGGTATACAGTACTTATATTTGTGCACTTAAGTGTCATAATGATGTATGAATTGTACATATGAAGATTATATAGTTATGCTCTATTTACTTCCTCAAGTACCTGCCAATATTATATAGATATTTATATATGTATGTATATATAATGTTGTCTACTGTATACAGCTGTTAATACGAAACAAGCAAAAGTCTGTTATAAACTTAACCTTGCCTGGCACGTGTTTCGCATACACTTTAAATCTTTGACCCAATTAGTATGCTAGTAGTACGTACATAGGTATATACATATGTATTGCCAAAGTAGATAATTAAAAATTTTTGCATTTGATATAACCTTCACATTGAATTTTGCGTGGGAAAATTTAACACTATTCATGGGCAATCATTAATTATATGTTAGTCCAAAAACAGATAA